>VYZX01002257.1:188916-207967 GCA_013401335.1 Brachypteracias leptosomus | reverse complement strand
AGCTGCATTGCTGACAAAGGGTGGAGGTGGAGGTGCAGCTGCATTGCTGACAAAGGGTGGAGGTGGAGGTGCAGCTGCATTGCTGACAAAGGGTGGAGGTGGAGGTGCAGCTGCATTGCTGACAAAGGGTGGAGGTGGAGGTGCAGCTGCATTGCTGACAAAGGGTGGAGGTGGAGGTGCAGCTGCATTGCTGACAAAGGGTGGAGGTGGAGGTGCAGCTGCATTGCTGACAAAGGGTGGAGGTGGAGGTGCAGCTGCATTGCTGACAAAGGGTGGAGGTGGAGGTGCAGCTGCATTGCTGACAAAGGGTGGAGGTGGAGGTGCAGCTGCATTGCTGACAAAGGGTGGAGGTGGAGGTGCAGCTGCATTGCTGACAAAGGGTGGAGGTGGAGGTGCAGCTGCATTGCTGACAAAGGGTGGAGGTGGAGGTGCAGCTGCATTGCTGACAAAGGGTGGAGGTGGAGGTGCAGCTGCATTGCTGACAAAGGGTGGAGGTGGAGGTGCAGCTGCATTGCTGACAAAGGGTGGAGGTGGAGGTGCAGCTGCATTGCTGACAAAGGGTGGAGGTGGAGGTGCAGCTGCATTGCTGACAAAGGGTGGAGGTGGAGGTGCAGCTGCATTGCTGACAAAGGGTGGAGGTGGAGGTGCAGCTGCATTGCTGACAAAGGGTGGAGGTGGAGGTGCAGCTGCATTGCTGACAAAGGGCATCATGAACCAGCCCTTCTAAGCATTAAACCAACACTTGGCCCTAAACACGTTAGCATCAAAAGCTCAAATTTAATCCAATTTTAAGTGCCAACAACCGACTCACAAACTTGTCTCATAACACCTAGCTAGAGGAATATCCCTTTTACTCCAGTTCCTTATATAGGTTTTCTATAGGCACCAGTGTAGCTCACCCAGCTATGACAAATGTTGCTGAAGGTCCACAGTTCATTAACAATCATTGGAACAAAAATTAGATGTCCAGAATTGCATTTGTATCTGCAAATCAGCTACACTCACATACCTGCAATAATCAGGCCTCTCAGTACCATCAATTTTCCCCAGACAAAGTTCTGACCCAGAACAAACCACGGTTGGTTTTGGTGACAAACATCCTGACCAAGCCCCTGCTTTGGCCATCTCTGCAGACTGCACTCAGTCCCACCTCCAGAAACAGACTATTTAGTCACTAGAAACCAGAGGAGAACGCATCAAAAAGCTGCAGAACTTAAAATACACAGAAACAGAGAGAACAGGCACCTTTAGCCTTCTGGTTGGTAGGGACCTCTAGACCTCACCCAGAGCAGGGGGCCCAGCATCATGTCCAGGCCCCTTTGGGCTCTCTCCAGAGCAGGAGACTCCACAACCTCTCTGGGCAGCCTGGGCCAGGCTCCAACACCCTCACCCCAAACAACTTTCTCCTCCTGCGTTCCAGTTTTTCCTCTTGCCCCCCACCCTTTAGCATCGATAAGATCCCCTCTGAGTCTTTTCCTCCCCACCTCCACCCCCCCAGTGCTCTCAGCCTTACCTCACAGACATGCTCCAGGCCCTTTGTGCTGCTGCTCTCTCCTTCCTCAGGCCAACACCAACCTCAGCAACATCCCCTCAGCAGAATCAGCTTTTGCTCTTCATCTGTTTGCTCTTCTCCATCTCAAACCAGCCAAAGGGGGACACAGCCCTGAGAGAGAGCTCAGCAAGTGACCCCAACAGAAACTCCTCCACCTGCCCCCACCAGGAGCTCTCCTCCAACTGACCAGCTCTTTGTTTCTTCTCCCAAACTGATTGGTTCCTGTTAATGAGCTCCAGCCTCATCACCCCAACCACCATCACCTGGGGGCAGTTGGTTCCTCACACAGCTGGGGCAGATTCTGCCTCTGGGGCCTGGGGGAACAAAGCATGGTGCTGGTTGTGCCTCAGCAACTCCAGGTCGGGGCCTACAGCCCAGGCCTCAGCTCTTCACCCCAAAATAAACGTTGTAGCCCATAAAGGTGATCACTGAAGACTCTAAAGGGAAATGTGCATTTCTATTTCAGAGGTATGTTGTTAAAAGGAGCTGTGGGATGTCTCAGGAAGGTCCACCTAAACAAAGAGGTCCTCATGTCTCTGAAGAAGTAACCCTGCTCCCCTCATCAATAGTACCCAATAGAGGATCCAATTTTAGAATGTTCTGGGGTGGATTTATGTCACATTTCAACTCTCAACGTCCATTTCTCCCTCTTCTTTGAATTTCAGTGATTTATCATGCAGGATTTTGTCTTATGAGGTGCTGCCTTCCCTGCTGGATCTTTTCTTCACCACCTAAAGCTGCAGATTTGGGGTGTAATTCTAATGCCCTGTTGATAAAGGGTAATTTGCTCCTGAGAATCAACACTATTTTTTACTTTGAGCAAAATACAGCAATTTTTCAGTGTTAGGACCAGTCAATAAATCCCCCCCCAAAGTGACATTTTAACTGATTAAAGCCTTTGTGTCACCGTGGATATTAATGCTCAGAATTAAGCAGCTTGATTGCCACCTCTTCATCATGCTTAGAAGTTTAGTGAAATTATTGAAAATGTATGAGAAAGAATGTGATTTTCAAAGTGATCAAAGCAGTTGCACCCAAGGAGAAAGACACTGGGAGCATCCATCCTGGCTGGGTGTTCACACCTGCCATGACTGAGGGTGTTTATATCTCAGTGTTTTCATGAGGTAGCAACAATTCATTTTCCACTTTTTAGCAATGCAAGTCTTAAATTTACAGTATTTTCCCCTCGGTGTTAATTGCAAAGATAAATCTGGGTGTAGATTTAGCAAAATACGATTTATCAAATGGCAAATACCAGCAGGAGTTTTCCCATTACCTTTAGTGCATTGAATTGCACCCTATGACCTTGGTAGGTAGAAGTAAAATTGAAAAACAAAAAAGAAAAAAGCTTTTTTTCTTCCTTTAGCCCTAGAAATGTGACATAACAATAGTATAGTAATATTCAAAGTATCTACTGTGACTCCTCTTCTTCCATTGTTTACAAACACTACACTTGGAACACAAAGCATTTCACCCAAGTAACAAATTTAATTCAATGTTGTCCTGGAAACAGACAATCTGGAAACAGAAATTAATAAACAGAGTTTAAGAATCTTTTTTTTTTCCCCCCCAGTCTATTCTCATTATCTCACATTGTTATTTTCCAATGGAGCTGATTTCTGAAGCAGTTACTTAGGAGAAATATTTGCAATACTTCCAAGGAAACAGGTTTGCACGAGTGACGTGTTGTAGTTGTCCTGCTCTGGTCTAAATACCTGTTTTCTGTCACAGGTAGCAAAGAAACAAGATCTTTCTGTGCCCACACCAACCTCCTCAAAGGGAATGACAAATGCATTGCTGTTGGGATGGGGATTTTGGAAGATTAAATCCTAGACTTGTTTCTAAAGGGATCTCCACAACTTCTAGCCCTGACAAGCAAAGAGGTCAGAGCAACCTGTTCTCCCAAGGCTTAGCTCCAGTTCATCTCTTAGAAACACAGATTTTATTTTATTTTCTGGGGTTTTCTCCTCTGAATAAACACAGATGCAAGTTTAACATGTGAGGATAAGGCAGGGCTTGAGTTCTGCTCATACTGTCCACAGGGGAGGGAAAACTTCTTGGAGACCCTTCAGAGAGTGCTCAAAGCCCCTGGTGAGGTTCAGCATGTTCAGTAGCTCTTCTTCCTTGTGCACTATTCAGACCAAAAATTCCAAGTGGGGAACAGTCCACTTTAAAAACCCAGAATCACCTTCTTTAAAGACATTATTTTGTCCCACTTTGTATAGGATAAATACCCGTCAAACACCCAAACCCACAAAGCTGCCAGCAACTATTTGTATGGATTGGAACTATCCTGAAGAGAACTGGAAAAATATTTATTATCTACAACCCCCTACAGCAAGACCTGGCTTAACTACAACATAAATAACTCAAGAAACTCCACCTAATGCCTATTTCTGTTTATAATCCAGTCCATCTTAATAATTCCCTACGAACAAGCCCAATGCTCGGTACAATCTGCTTTGATTGGAAGCTCTTTTAGCCACAGAAGTCAGCTCTTGTATATTATTTTGGATTACCTGACCAGCTTCTAAAAGGTGATTGATGGATGCCTGCTCTTTATAATATAGCTTTTGTAATACCATCTATCTACTGAGAGGTTCTTTGCTATTTTTCTGCCAAGTGTGTTGCTGCTTGAACACAGAAATTTATGGAAAATTGTCCTTTAGTGCAAATCATTATGATCTGCTGATTTTAATATAGTCTCATGGCAAGTTATTGGCAAAACATCCTCCCTGTTGGCTTAAATATATGGAAAAGGTAATATTTATTCATATTTTGTAAAGATGATGCACCAGGAAAAAGGAGAGAAATGCACTCAGTGGGAGTGAAGCCTCCCCTGGAAGGATATTAATATCATCAGCATATACTACAAGCTGTGAGTGTTGTGTTCACAACTATTCAAGCTGACTCAAGGATCACAGCAGGAGCAAGCTTCTGTTTTCACCTTGGAGCTTTGGAATTGTCACAGGCTGGACAATATGGTGGGAGGAGATGATTTAAATAGCTTCACAGTTTGCTCACATGGAAAGCCTCCTGAGTTGTACATGCTTCAACTCTGCCATGGGGGAGTCAAGCCCAGCACTTGCTGAACCCCTTTATGGAGGGATTTGGCCACCATCAGAAAATAAAGACATGTAGAGTGGCATTCAGGAGGATCCAACTGGGTGATGAAGAAAACTAGACACAAAAAAAGGAGAAAGAAAAGAAATATTTACGATTAATGCTTTTAAAAGACCATAGTAGAACTGACAAAGGAGGAGAGGAGAGGAGAGGAGAGGAGAAGAGAGAAGAGAAGAGAAGAGAAGAGAAGAGAAGAGAAGAGAAGAGAAGAGAAGAGAAGAGAAGAGAAGAGAAGAGAAGAGAAGAGAAGAGAAGAGAGAAAAAAGAAGAGAGAAGAGAAGAGAAGAGAAGAGAAGAGAAGAGAAGAGAAGAGAAGAGAAGAGAAGAGAAGAGAAGAGAAGAGAGAAAAGAGAAGAGGACAATCCAAAGGAATCAGAAAATCAAGGAAAAAAAGGGAATAAAAAGGGTCTGAGTTGACAATTAGGTGTAGAATATAGAATAATAGGAAGTATTAAGAGGAGCATTCAGCCGGAGACTATAGTCATCTAAATCCAGATGTTAAGTCTAGTGCTTAAGCTCCCAGCCATGAAATGCACCCAGCTCTAAACCCAACACTGGTAACTCAGCAGCTACAAAAGCCTCTGTTAATTAGATTGTGGCTATTACTGGATTTGTACTGGGAGAGCTCTGCAATTAGATTGTCCCTGTGGCAGGACTTGTACTGGGAGCACGGACACACAGGTGTGTTTATTGCTCAAAGCACCTGCACCCAGGAAATGAATTCCAGCTCAAATCTTTCTAGTCTAGGTAGGTATGAGCTGGGAATAGCTATGGCCCAATATAAGGGTGAAACAAGACACATTCACAATGGTCCAGCACTAAAAAACCCATGAAGTTACTTTTAGACACAAGAACATCAGGCCAACAAGACCTGGATATTTGCATATGTTTGCATATGAGATAATAAACCTCAGGAAAATTCCAGATTTTCTCCTTCAAGTTGGGTAACTTCTATTAACTGAGCAAAAAGTTTGGTTTTTTAAGATATTCTGATCACCAAGAACAATTTAGGCCCCCCCAATGTAAATGGATGAACACTTAAACTTTGGTACATCCCTGTGAAAAGTTCCAGCAGCAGATCCACCAGAGGATGACTTCATGTGTTTGTGAGAAAATCCTCAGCTGGTGGAGTAGTAAAAGTAGTATTCATAAATATGTTCTAAATGTTATCAGCAAAACAGAGCAATGCTCAGATGTTCTTCCATCTGGACTGTGAGGAGCTTTCAGCTCCACGCTGCAGAGACAGGAGAAGTCAGTGCTTTAAAAAGAATTGAAGTGAGATGTGTGTGTGCTTCAGAGAGGTGGGAAAAGCTTATTTTATTTTCATATGTCACCAAGAAAGGAGATATTTTCATATTTTCTCAATTCCCCCATTTCTTTGTTCCGGTTGTCACTCCTACTACTCACAAGAACAAGATTTGTGAGGCCATCAATGAGGTCTCTCTTAGAATCCATAAAATCCCAGCATGGTGGGGTTGGTGGGACCTCTGGAGAGCATCTGGGCCAACCCCCCTGCTCCAGCAGCTCACCCAGAGCAGGGGGCCCAGGATTGTGACCAGGCTGGGAAATATATTGTGGAATGAATATTTTTCTTTCTATATATTTCATGTTATTAAAGTTACAGCTCAGAAGCATCTCGGATTAGCTGATCTCAGAGATGGGCTACTCAGGAAGGTGTCTGGAGACCTGGTGCTTGTTTCTCCTGTTTGCCCACTGGCAGCAGGCATTTGTAGGGAAAACTCATCACCAGATACCATCAGAGCTGGTGGCTGCTACATTTATGTTGATAAACTAGAATAAATCACATTTTTGTTAGTCAGAAAGAACCAACACAGTCATAAATTGGTTTTTCTCAGCAGTGCTGACCCGGGATCAGAAGATATTTGCTTCCAGGGGAGGAAATTCTTGGCATTCAAATTTTCAGGCACCTTCTGAGGTATCAAAAAAGATACAAAGAGGATGGAGACCCCCTTTCTACAAGGACTCACGTGGAGAAGATGAGGGGTAATGGGTACAAGTTACTCCTGGGGAGATTCAAGACACAAGAGGAAAATTTTTCACAAGGACAATGAGGCATTGGAATAATCCCCAGGGAAGTGGTGGAGATTTGGCTGGACAGGAGCTGGGGAATCTTATCTTTACCCAAGAAACATTGGACCAGATGGTCCTTGAGGTCCCTTCCAACCTGATATCCCATGAATCTGTAACATGATAAGTGCCATGCTGAGCAAGGCCCTCTGGATGCTTCCCTCTCACGTGGTGTCCTTGCCTTCAGTGCTCTTACCACCATTTTTCCAGAGATTTTTTATCAGTCTGTCTTTTCAACCTTCCAAATCTGACTTTTCCCCAGGCTCTCGGGGAGGACTGGGTTGAGAGCTCCACAGCCTCCAGCTTATTTTCTCCTCCTGAGAGCTGCTGAATATTTATGTGCTGAATTGTGATGAGCTGTCCTTCCTCTATTGCATATTAGTGGGGATTTTAATTCATGAGATGGGATTCAGAGCAGAGAGGTGCTTCTGCAAGTTGTTACAGCTCTAAATAAATAAATGAGGTGGACAAGTTGTCTTTTCAGCTGCCTCTCCAGCAAGTGTGTTTCTTCCTCTGCTTCCTTGTTCTTCTGCAGGGTCCAGCTACCTCAGTGCTGGGCACCAGGTGAACCTAAATAGATCAAACCTGGATATTGTCTCCTTGGAGAGGAGAATAAAACAGAATTGGGAGACTGCTCTCCTTTTGTGTCTGTTTTCTTTGTGAGGCTGGAAGATAAACAGTTATTTGGACAATATTTTTCAGCTCTGCTCCAAATACCTCGTGTGAAGTACTCCCTCTTTGGCTTCTCCATGTCCTGCATTCTTCCCACCACGTGAGTGTGAGGAAGCCTCTCAAAAACATTCCTCCTTCCTCTTCAAAAAGAGGAGGCCTCTTGTTGCCTCTTGTTTCACCTTTTATCTTCCCCCCTCCCCAAGCTGTTGTGATTTTCACTGCCCTCCAATATTTGCCTTTTGTTAACACGAGGAAAATTGCAGAGATGCTCAGAAAATCTAATCAGTTTAACCTTCCTGGTATGAATGCAACATGCAATAAAGGCTTTAAATAGCACCTTAATAACAATGAGCCTCTCAGCTTCGTTCAGTGTCTCAAAGACATGTAAACCTGCTCAGTTCCTGCCAGAAGAAAACTCCAATAAAACTCCACTAACCCCAGCTGGCACAATCCCAAGGGTGGATTTGTCCCAGCCTCCTTCCAACTCTATTCCCTCCATTTAATTTCACTTGTAGAAATTATTTCATCAATCCACTTACATCTTCCATGCTATTTGAGAAAATAAAGTGGGTCAACGGTCAGAGAAATCTGAGCAAAACTGAGAAATATGATTATTTTCTCCTCCCTCCTTTCCTTCCCAGTCTCATTTGGGAACTGAGAGTTACCAGCCCTTGGAAAGATGCCAAAATTCAATATTGTGCTGATGGGAACATGAATAGTGTATAAAGAGACACTTCAAACAGTGTAGGAAATCTGAGGCACAAAATGTCTAACAAGGCTAAAACCAAAGGCTTTGTGGAAGCTACAGCAGAACCAATTGGTTCAGCTCTCCAGGGCTGTCCCAGCCCATTCAACTGCTCCTGTGGATTAAGGACAGGTCAAGATTTCCTGGCTAGAAAATTGGTATGAACCCCAGGAAACCAGAGGATGACACTAAAGACTCTGAATTTACACACAAAAAAGCAGACATTAATAAAGAGCATACATACAAAGATATTCTGAAATTAGATATAGGTATTTTAAAATATTTCCCTTTTCCATGTTGTGTTGGGAGTCCCAAGATCAAAGGGACACAAAACGTGGATAAAATTCCTGGGTAAAGGTAATTGGAGGAAAGAAACTAAATGATCTTTAAAGGTCCCTTCCAACCCAAACCATTCTATGAGTCTATGAGTCTATAATTCTATGATCCTATAATTCTATGATTCTAGATTCTATAATTCTATGATTCTATGAGTCTATGAGTCTATGATCCTATAATTCCATGATTCTATGATTCTGTCCTAAATCCACTAAGCCAGGCACATATGAAGGAGTAGAGGAGCATCTAGGTTTAAATTTCATGATCTAGTTTAGAGCAATAATAAAGATATCCCTAAAAATAGTTCTTTTTTTTTTCTTTTTTCAGTAGAAGGTGGAAATGCTCCAAATACAAAAATGTATCTTATTGATGTGCTTCAGGAAAAATTACAGACTCTATAGTCCATGAAACACGTTGGTGACATTCACACTTTGCCCTCTGGACTAACTATGCCAAGATTAGAACTTTTCCTCGGGCTTCCTGAGACAAAACTGTGCATTTCTCCCTGTAAATTAGAGCCCTGGTGTGAGACAAACACTGAGAGGGGACCATGGGGACCGTGACTGTGAACTTGAGGCTGCCTACTGCAGAGCTGGCTCCCACAGGAGGGAAGGAGAACATGGAGAAGAGGAGAGAGATCAGGAAAGGAAAATTAAAACTAAAAAAGGGAGGGAGACTCCAAAACCCCAATAATGCACCTTTTCCAAAGCACTGGCTTTGTCCCACACGCACTCACTGCTTAAGGACTGACCAAACTCATTGCTACGTAGGCTAAGAGCAAATTACCAGCCAGCTAAAGGGAGAAACCAAGGGAAAATGTGCTTTATTGGAATATTTCCTTTGGCTGCCTTGCTAGGGCACAAGACCTTGCAGCATCTCTGCCTGAAGGCTACTCCTGAAGCCCTACAAAAATAAAATCAGGTGATATTATAAATATTATGGCCCTTCACAAGCTAGAACTTGAATTAAAATGCAGCAATGCAAAAATGTGAGCTGCAGAACACGTTCTGCTGCTGGGAGAAGGCAACAAATTAGGAACCTACGTAGTAATAAGTGCCAGAAAAGCCTGAACATCCCCCAGTGCTGGTGTCATCTTGTTCACAGAGCTGTCAGGGAGGGTCAGGAGCTGCTTCCTTCCTAAAGGGTGTCACTCCCTCTTCCACTATTCAGCTGCTTTCAGTCACTGTGGGCTGAAACTTGGCACGCACATAATCAGCTCCAATGCAAATCTGCCTCTAAAAATGACTTAAATGGGTTAGGCCCAATTTTAGTGCTGGCACAGTAAAAATAATAATTGAGGTATGGTTACATATTGGCTGGCAACAGGAATGTCACTGCTAAGGGAGTGGAAATTCTAAAGTTTGGAAATAGAGCAGCCCCAAAGTGGAGTGGATGCACAAAACCTTCCACATCTCAATGTATATTAATTTAAAAAGAGAGAAAAAAAAGTACAAGTGTGTTCCTTCCTCAGCCTTAGGTCTTCTTACTTGTGACTGCTGCATCTGGGCTGGAGCATCTCTGTGCCCAGGACAGGCTGAGAGCCCTGGGGCTGCTGAGCTGCACAAGAGAAGCCTCAGAGGGGATCTGATCAATGCTGATCAATAGATAAAGGGTGGGGGCAAGAGGCTGGGGCCAGACTCTTGTCGGTGGTGCCCAGGGACAGGACAAGGGCACCGGGCACCAACTGGAACCCAGGAGGTTCCATGTGAGCAGGAGGAGAAAAAGCAGGATGACAAAGTCACTGTCAACATTGCTTGTGAGCTCCTCAGCAATTTCTCACCCTTGTTTTCAATTCCTTGCTGGCTGAAAACAACAAGCTCCTGAAAATATTTACCAAGCCCCTTAATATTTACCAAACTGGGACTGGTATTTGGTTCAGATCTTCAAAGAAAGCCTCATGTTGGAACAATTATTTCTAGTAAATTGTTTGAAGACCTGAACTGCAAGTGTCCACTTCCACAGCTCCTTCTCACCACGTTTTCAAGCCCTTTGTAACACCAGGGGGAGAAGAATAGGGATGATTTTTGTCATTATTACAGTGAGTACTGAAAGCAGAGTTCATGACTCACCTCACCCCACGGCCACTGGATTCCCAGTGCTCCTCACCACACAAAGGAAGGGAAGAAACAGCATCATTGTCAGAAAATGTAAGTGCAAAGAGCTAACAGGGCAGGCTCCATGCACCTCTGAGTATGAAGATTTGTTTCTCCCCTCACAGAGCCTGTGAGAAATGACCACCCTGATTAATTGCTCATTTTCAGCCAGGCTCAAAATTGGAGACATAATTGGAATAGCCCCATGGAATACTGATACAGCTGGGAAAGGAGCAAGTTTGTTATCACTCCAGACAACAGCCAAACAGAAGAATATAAAGGGATTAAAAGGCAACTTCACAACCCTGCCCAGCAAGAAATTGTTCCTCAGCTCCAACTTCAACCTTCCCTGGTGCAACTTGAGGCCGTTTCCTCTTGTCTTAATTGGGAGAAGAGACCAATCAACACAAAAAATACCCGTGCCAATAATTCTTAGGATTTTAAAAGCCTTGCTTCAGGAGTTAACCTTTTCTTCAAGCTCTGACCTCAAATCTTTATGCCATGCATTGTTTGTCAAAAATTAAATTATACTGAGCTCTGTCGCAGCCTACTTGGTTTTGACTCTCCCATGCTTTTAAGGAATGGGTGCAGCAAATGTTGGCAACAATATCCTGTATTAATTCCTCTGTTGTGTTTAGACTGTGCCTATTCAACCAAACAGCCCCAGCAAAGCATAAGTTGGAAGGATAATTTCAGAGCTGGGGCACTAATTACCTTCCAGTCACGTTCTGGTGATGAATGAGTTTTGCACAGTCTGCTTGATACAAACAAGCCACAGAAAATATACGGAAGGTAAATATCAAGCTCCTAATTGTAGATGGTCCAAATTCAATAAGAAACTCTCACACAGGCTGCCCAGGGAGGTGCTGGAGTCACCGTCCCTGGAGGGGTTCAACAAACCAGTAGATGTGGAGCTTTGGGACATGGTCTGGGGCTCAGGGAGATGCTGGACAAAGGTTGGTCTGGATGATCCTGGAGGTCTTTTCAACCTAAATGATTCCATGATTCTGTGACAAAATGTGCAGTGCTATTAAATCCTGGTTAAACAAAGTATTGGAAAAACTCTGGGCATGCTCTCTGCTTTCCAAGAAAGCATTTTGATACTTCTGAAAGATTAAACAACATTTTCCCTTAGTTTTGCTTTTCCCTGCTTGTTTTCCCAGACAAATCCCAGCTCTGCCTCACAGGCTGGTGTAGAACATCTTTACAGCAGCTTTTTATTGGTTTTCTATCTCTCTTTACTGATAGATTTCTGTAGCTTGTGTGGCTGAGAAATTGCTGCAAATGAGGTTGCAAGCCCAGTCAGGTACCTGCTGCTTTTCTGCAGGTGTCTGCAGATCTTTGCATGTCAAATACACATGAAGTGTTGGACACTTGTCTTGGAGTGGGAGCCACCAGCAACACCTCCAGACAAGTGTGAGAGTGGAATTAGAAATTGCCACTTCCAGGGTATCCTCATTATATCTATGCATGGAATTCTTTGTGGCTGCAGAAGAGTGAGCTAGAAATTGGTCCCTTCCCATGTCACAAACCACCCCCAGCTTCACTGACAACCCTTCAGCAGAGCAGCACTACCCATGTTCACATGGACTTTACCTCCCAGAAGGTTTAGGATGACTGCAGCACTCCAGGATGATGTAATATAGTTAATTTATGGTTGGACTTGATGATCTTAAAGGTCTCTCCCAACCAGAACGATTCTATCATCCTATGGCACTGTGGGTCTCCAAACAGCCAGGACTATCATGGGCCCACTCAGAATACCCTCAGCCCTCTTTGTTCCATATTTCAATGCTGTTCACCCCAGGTGTGAGGTTAGGGTGGTGTGTAGTTCAACACACAACATTTTAAGCTGTCCTCCAGGACAAATAAATTACACGAGCAGGTGCTACCAGCAATGAACCACCACTCAGGTTTCAAGCCTCACTTGTCTGGAACTCAAAGGGCACCTTCTGCTCCATCAGTTCCCTCATTTACTTAAACCACTATTGCTGAAGATTCACCCCGGGTATGACCAGGAGCAAAACCCATTCCCTGATTTTTCACATCAATTAGTCAAAAGCTGGTACAAGAAATCTCTATCTCCTCCACTGGTTCCCAGATCAGCTTTCTGTAAATGCCAAACATCCCATTTCTTTTATCACCAGCTATAAAATCCCTGCACAAAGCTCCAGAGGACAGAAATCCATCACAGTATCTTGTCACCACAGAGTTTAATACTCTCCGGTGTGTTTTCCTTGCTCAGATAATATTTTGGCATCCCTTTTATCTCCAATAACACAGAGGAAAGACATTTGTCTTTACTCCCCCTGATAAAGAACCCAAATCAGCTTCATTTTCCCTGTGATGGAGCCACGTTTGATGAGCAGCCCTTTCAGATCATCAAGCAATAACCCAGACAAATCCACCACTAACCCCTGGCCCTCAGCACCACATCTCCAGGGCTTGGAAACCCTTCCAGGGATGGGGACTCCACCACTGTCCTTTTGACAGCTTCAGAATGATCTTTTATTGCAAAATTGAAGTTAATATTGGCACCCTTAAGAAAAAGTAAATTGGGTTCCTTCACTTATTTTCAGATTGTTGATTCTTTAAATTTTAATATTTGGAAGGGAAGGGAAAACAAGTTTTACTCTGAGGTTTCTTGAGGCTGTTGTGAGAGTGACAAGCCTGAACCCAGTGGATCTGTTTTCTGCTTGATCCTCTATGGCAGGTCTGATATTCTTAGCAAGCCTTTTCCAAACATTAGTGCCAAGAAACTCTTTAAAAACTGAAAATGGAAGAAAAACCAGCCCCTCCACTATGTTATATTTGAGACAGAGAAGCAGCAGCCAGAGAAGGACTAGGAAGGGAGCCAGGGTTTTACCTCTACATCCAGAATGGAGGTTTCTTTGTTTATAGAGAGAAAATATTTGTACTTGCCCCAAGCTTCTGCTATGGCCAAATCTGGAGTTCAAAGTTCTGCTACAGGAGGAAACAGGTGATTGCAGAAAACCACCCCTCAAACCACTGCTCCTCCAGAGCTGTCACACACTGGGAGTGATGTAGGCATGTTAGAGCCTTCCAAAGTTAGGTGAGATCCATTCCACCCACTTGTGATGCAACATGTTCTATTTGAGACAGGAACTGGCAGAGCCTTTTGTGGGGAGGACACCAGGAACAGCTACAGAAACCAAGGGTGGAAGAGCTCTGGCTGTGGTTGAGTCCTCTCCAGAAGGTGCCAGAGAGACTTGTTTGGCCACAGCCTGATTCATACCTGCAGGAATTACCTGGGAATACCTGTTTAATGTTTTCTTAAGCTCTGATTGGTTATTTTCAAGTTAAATAAACAGTCTCTTCATGCATCTGTGCTCCCCATACTCCTGGCTATGCATGAGTAATAAGCACTCCCTGAAAAAAGGATGCAAAATCCATGGAGGAGTTGAGGCTTTTTAACCAGTGTACATGACAAGCCTCATTTCACACCCAAAATATTCCAACAAGTAAAGGGAAAAAAAAGAGCAGGAAAAGGCCCTTCCCATCCTTCTGTTCAATAGCCCAATCTGCCCACAACTGAAGTGCAGGAAACCCAAAAATGATTCCAGGTTCTGTCTCTTGGAGTGGTGCTTTAGGGCACGATTACCTTCCCTGTGCCATTAATATCTCCACACAAATCTCAGCCAAAAAACTCTCCCAAAATAACTCCAGATATACACACAGACTGAGAATCAGGGATGTTCTGCATCACAAGATGAGGAATCTTTTCCTCCTGCCTGGAATTTTGGTGGTTTTCAGGAATGCCCAAGCCTCTAGAGCCTCCCAAAGCTCCTACTTTGCTACGTGACCAGAGGAGTTAGAGCTTAGGGAGAATTCCTGGTTGCTTCACACACATCCACAACCCCACACAGGCCAAGTTCTCCTTCCAGTGTCTCTGGTGAAACTCCACAGCAAGTTAATTGACTTTTATTCAGATATACAGATTAACTAGGCCATAACCCACCCCAGTGGGAGCATCGAAAAGATCAGGGCAAGCAGCATCCTCAGAGCCTGCACAATTAAAAGGCTCCCTTAGTTTTCAATTCAAATAAAGAGAGTTATTTGGTAGTGAAAGCAAAAGGAGCAGCCAGTACCTGCAAAGCTGATAGTTCTCTTTCATTTGTGCTGCTTCACTCCTCCATGGAAATGTTTTCTAGAGTATTCCTCTTGGCTTTCTGCTGGGAATATTCCCTGGACTGGGTGAAGCCACGATGTGTCCTGTGGATCTGCTTCAGTCCATAAATCCAGCTCACCTGTATCAATGCAGAAAAGCAACTTAGCAAGTTCTAATTCATCTGGGTTTTATCTTTTAAAGCTACCAAACTGCTGGAGAATGTTTAGTGTAGCACCAGGCACTTGACTAACATGACTGGATGTTGCCACAGCAGCATTCACAATCAAAGCAGAGGTAGAGTGTGTGTCATGAATATCAACAGAATAATGATCAGGTCCTCCATGGAAAGCTGTAGCTCCTGTCACAGGCAAGAAATCCACGGGCTGTTCACACCTAACAGTAGGTAGCACAGTTAAGATGTGCTCTTGTCTTCACCCCAACATCTCTTTTCTCCAGAGAAGCTGTGGAAGAGCTGGAAGCAACAAGACTCACTTCTTCTGGTGGTGAGGGACGTGGGGTGTTGAGCCTGGAGAAAAGGAGGCTCAGGGGAGACCTTCTGGCTCTGCACAACTCCCTGAGAGGAGGTTGTAGAGAACTAGGGGTCAGTTCCCTCTCCCAAGGAACAGGCAACAGGACAAGAGGAAACTGCCTCAAGTGGCACCAGGGGAGGTTGAGGTTGGACATGAGGAAAGTGGTGGAGTGCCCATCCCTGGAGGGGTTTCCAAGCCGTGGAGGGACATGGGTTAGTGGTGCCCTGGCAGTGCTGGGGAAATGGTTGGACTCCATGAGCTTAAAGGTCTCTGCCAACCCAAATGATTCTGTGATTCTATGAACTCCAGCAGCAAAGCCTCAGGAAACCTTGGCTCGTAGCACAAGATACCCTGAGGCACATGCACAAAATGTTTATCAGCTTTTATTTTTATTAATGTAACAAATTAGCTAATGAAAAACAGCTAAACAAGCTACAAATGGGCTTTCAGGGCAGAGCCACTGTGCTCCTGGGACACAGGTGAAGATGGCAATGACCCTTTGACACCTCTGCTGCTCAGTGTCTGGGAAGTGATGAAGATAAATCACTGGGCAACACCTGGAGCCTCTGCAAAATGTCTTTATCTTATGCTTTTTATACTCCTCTAAGAATCCTTCCCATATTTCTCCTTTTAATCTCGTGCTCAGGTGCAAGTGCATCAAATAAAGGCCTTCTGCTTGGTTTTGGATTGTAGGGGAAGGGCAGGTCCATGGCTGGAGCCCATGGGTGCCACAGCCTGTCAGGTGAGTACACCAAGTACTTGGGGTTGTCCTTGGAATTGGTTGTGGGCTGAGGGCTCAGATATATTAACTTGGCTCCAGACCTCCTGGATTAGAGCTGATGTTCCCAGCCAGCCCCAGTGGAACCTATTCAAGTGGACACGCTGAAATTGATGGGATTGTTTGTTCTGAAGCACAGGAGGGTCTCAGGCTGAAGCAACCTAACAAATATATGCTTAGAAGTGAGAGATTATAAACAGAGGAGAGGGGAGGGAAGGGGAAGGGGGAAAAGAGAAAAAGGGAGGGGGAAAAGCAAGGAGAAAGAGAAAGGAGAAAGGGGAAAAAAGAGGGGAAAGGAGAAATTAAGGGGAAAGGGGAAGGAGGAAAGAAGGAAGGAAGGGGAAAGGACGGGGAAAGGATGGGGAAAGGAGAAAGAAGAAAGAAACCCCAGGTCCAATAACCTCTTTGCAATTCCCAATAATTCCTCAGGTTCCCCAGGGTTTACCCCAAATGCCCAGCATGGTGTGGGGGGTGACACCAGCAAGGCAGGAGCCGCTCCTGCCAGCAGGTCAGGGCAGGGCAGACACAGAGAGCTCCCAAGGAACCCAGGCAAGCAGCAACCCAGCCTGATGGTGCCTTCTGCATCCAGCCCTCCTCTGGGAATGCAAACACCCATATCTGGCTGGAAATAAAGAGAATGCTTCATTAAAGCTCCCAATACCTTGGTTAAACCAGAAGACTCGGTGGGGACGTGCCACTCAGCAGAGGTAGAGATTCCTCCTGGGGTTGTGTGGCTGGTCCTCAGCAGGGACAGCAGATCACCTCCTGCAGAGCAACACCTCCAGCAGCTCTCAGCCAACAGCACCTCTCTTACTCCCCAGGATCCAGCCTCACCTCCACCACCCTCTTCTCAGGGTGATCTGGAAACCACGATGGCACAAATCCCACAAACCTTCAGTGGGAAGGCTGCTGTGGGAAAAAAGATGGCTAAACAGAAGGGCTTCGCTCGACAGAAATAGAAAACATGACTCAGAGAGGGAAAAGAGCTCTTTGCCCTTTAAAAAAATCTCTCCCTGGAAGAGAGGAGCCTTTCAGGGAGAGCCTGGAGATGCTGCATTATTGATGGCAGGCAGGTCTCCAGTGGAAACAGATGTGATCTGTTTGGTTTGCACGGGTAGCCTGGGCTGACCACGGAGCAAATGGCTGGTGTCAGCAGGCTCAGCTTCCTCCAGGCCACTCCAAAGACACTCTTGAATAATAAATGGGACCTTCCAAGCCTGTTGCATAACCCAAAGTTTGAGATGTACCCAAATGAGACGTGTCCTGGGTGACTCTGCTGAGGCCAGCTGCAAATGGCATCCAAAAGGGGTCACACAGCTGCAGGATTTGGTGGTTCTCCAAGCAGGGGATGGAAGTTGGGGTGAAGGACACATCATTGCCCTGGCTGGAGTAGAGACAACCTGACTCCATGTGCATCATCTCTCTGACAATTTTTCTACCCCACGTTGGATCTTTTCTTGTTAAAAACCATTTGACACCATAAACATTCTCCTTCCCACCCCTCGGTTTAATTTAACTCCACGTGCATCATCTCTCTGACAATTTGTCCACCAGGCATTGGATCCTTTCTTGTTAAAAACCATCTGACACCATAAATTTCTCCTCCTCACCCCTCTGCTTCCAGGAGGCTGCTTTACAAATGGGTGGTCAAGCAAAGGGAGAAGCTGCTTTGGTCCAAGCTGGGTCACACTCCAGCTTCAAGAGGAATCCAGAGGCAGGTTGGGTCTGTCCACCCCAAAAAAGCACATGATGGACACCAGGAGCAAGTCAAGCCACAGGATTTTTCTGTATTTACTGAGATGCCTGCTTGAGATTTGTCTTTCAAGCTCATGGTGGACCTGTAGACTTGAGTGATCAGCAGTAATCTCCTCTCATGAAACACAGCAGCAGTGTGCTGGGACGTGCTGATTACATCTCAAGTGATACCTTCAATTTAACTTGTCACAAAGCAGCTCAGAAGAGAACATTGTTTCCTGGTCTCTGCTGGAAATGAGAGATCCAGGTGACACCACCAATGTATCTCAGCTGCCACTTTCTTTCTTCATCCACTTTCTTCAAGTTTTCATCTGTTTCTTGACTTTCTTCCTGCACCTTGAGGGGAAAGAAACAAAGGTGAGGTGGCTGAGGATGAGGCTGATGAGACATCACCAAGGGGCTTCTCATTTCCCTTTGCTGAGCTCTAAATGGGACACCTGGTGAACCACAGGAGGGACTAAAGTGGTGAGAGGAGACAGGACCCCAGATAGTTCAGGGGAGGAGAGCACCAGGGGTGTTGACACCAGGGAGGATGGGAGAATAGAAGCACAGACTAGTTTGGGTTGAAGGGACCTTTAAAAGTGATCCAGTCCAACCCCCCTGCACTGAGCAGGACATCTGAACGACCTCAGGTTGCTCAGAGCCCAACCTCCCCTGCAATGGTTCCAGGGCTGGGGCAGCCACCACCTCTCTGGGCACCCTGGCACAGGCTCTCACCACCCTCAGCACCAACAATTTCTTCCTCCGGCTTCTCACCCCCCGTCCTCCAGCTCTGTGTTGACCCCGGGGGGTGCCCCAACGCGGGTGCAACACCCACCCCAGACCTGGCTGACCCTCATGAGGCTCCTCCCAAGGCCGCACCGCTCACCCCCCGTCTCCTCTGGGCGGGCTCCAGCCCCTCAGCGGTCTCTGAGGGGAGTGTCCCCTGAGGGCGTGGCCGCCGCGGGGCGTGTCCCGCCGCAGGTGCGCAGGTGGCGTAGGCGGCGGCGGCCATTTCCCTGTGTCACGGCTCCGGTCTCTTAGCAACAGCGCCGGGCCGGCCGGGCGCCCGCCGCAGCAGCAGCACCAGCACCGGTGGCGGCGGCTCCGGGGGGCCAGGGCCGCCCCGGTTCGGCGCTGCCGGCCGTGCCCCGGGGAGGAGGGGGGTGTGTGTGTGCCCCCCGCGGCGGGAAGGATGCGGCATGGCGAAGGGGCAGCGCTCCCGCCCAGCTCCCTGAGGCGGCGGCGGGCGGCGGTGGTGGGGCCGAGGG
>VYZX01002257.1:122820-188564 GCA_013401335.1 Brachypteracias leptosomus | reverse complement strand
GGCTCCGGTTCGCACTTAAAACTGCGCTCGGGCTTTAGCGGGGAAGGTCGGGGCGGTGCTGGGGGGATGGAGGGAGGAATGGGTGGGTGGGTGGATGGAGGGATGGAGATCGGGGGTCCAGATACGGCTCCGGTGCCCCCCGCGGAGCTCCATCCCCGTGCCCGGCTCCGCTGTCCCCAGCTCAGCCCCAGGAGGGGACGGGGAGATGCTTCGGGTCCCTTTTCCAGCGGGTTTCGGAGGGGATACGGGTGCTGGGGCAACCGGAGAAGGACCCGCAGTTAAAGCCCGATAACGACACTTTTCCATCAACAAAAAACGCTCTTTTTCGGTTGTTGTTTCAATAAATAGTTCCGCGATAGGGAAGAGAAGTCCCCGCTCTTTGTGTGGAGCGTGTGGTACCTCGGAGAGTTAATTTAACAACATCCTCGCTGACAAAAAACCTTTTTTTTTATCTTTCCTGGGGAAAAAACACAAATGGAGTAAATGGGACACGAACCAGCCGCATACGTGGCAAATCTGGGGAGAGAAATGAAATGAGATTTAAAAGCTGGACGGGGGAAAGGGAGCAAGATATTTTATTATTTTTTTAGGTGCTTGCTTAATCGCCTTTCAGCACAATTAATTGGACTTTGCAGATCATATTATATTGGGCACTGGCATCTTTTGGATGGACAATTGAGAGGGAAAAGGGGGGGAGGTAGAATGAGGGAATATCTCCCAAAAAAAGAATCTCAGCAGTGCAGGGATCACTCCGACAATCGCTGCATCTCATGGCTTGGATCACCAGAACCTAGAGGTGACTTCTGGTGGTCCGGGGACTTCAATGTCAGTCCCCTGCCCCTTTCCCTGCCCTTTCCCCAGGTGACTTCTACGAGGGTTTGCTCCTCCTGTCATCAGATGTGACTGGAGATGCCATCTCCTACCTGCCGCCAGCATCTGGGAGTGGGGAGGGAGGAATTTGCTGCCGTTACATAACGGTTACCTGGAGCATCCCAAGGTTCCCAGCCCAGGGATGCCTCTGGACCACGGGCAGGAGATGGATTTCTGTAATACCACACATGAAGGAAGAAACTTTCACAGGGCAGCTCTTGCCAGCGTTTGAATGTTTCCCTTGTGTGTTTTGTGGTGATTCCTTTCCCACTCCCTGAAGGCAGGCAGGGGATGTGTTTAACTCTCCCCCCAGCCGTGTGTAAGCAGAGTAATGAAACAAAAGGTATCTGCAGATCGGATCTGCTGCCTTCCTGCCTTGCTTTCCCCTCAAATCCTGCGTGACAGCACCAAGCACAGCCAGTGTGTAACCCCAGACCCCGTGAGGGAGTGGGGCTCAGCGTCCTCTGAGCTCTGCTGCTTTGAAAGCTCCTTCTGAAACCAGCAAGATCTTTTTTTGCTTACACCAGCAGGTACAGGTGTGATGATAGAACAGGAGGAAATGGCTTCAAGTCGCACTGGGGGAGGTTTAGGATGGACATGAGGAAGAATTTCTTCCCTGAAAGTCAAAAACCTGGCCCAGGGCAGTGGTGTTGTCCCCATCCCTGGAGGGGTTTCCAAGCCATGGAGATGTGGTGCTGAGGGACATGGGTTAGTGGTACCCTGGCAGTGCTGGGTCAGTGCTTGGACTCAATGATCTTAAAGGTCTCTTCCAGCCAACACGATTCTGTGATTCTGTGCCACTCCCTCTATCATGTACCTGGAGTGTAAAGAAATTAATTAGCTGTTTGGCAGGAGCATGGTGGGGCACGTGGCTGCTCCGATGCTGTCAGTCTGCGGGAGCTGTGTGGGTAAGGGAGGTCAGCCTGTTGGTGACAACCCCTGTCCCCCTCTTTGAGGGTTTTAATTAGCAGGATTTGGAACAGCAGAGACACCTTGTGTGCTGCAGCTCTGCCCCTGGTCCTCATGCTCTTCTCTTCTCCCTCTCGCTGCAGGAGCTGGAGTGGCCGTAGGGAGCAGTGCTCTGGGTAGCCAGCCATGATCGCCACTGGAGGCCTCCTGAGGATCTCGGCTAGGAAGCAGGACCCCTTGCGACCCCAGAGCCAAGTCCCCAAACGCAAACGCAAGGCCAAGAAGAAGCGCAAGAACGACGTGGTGGTGGTGAAGGGCAAGCTCAAGCTCTGCTCCATCTCGGGCCTCATCGCCCTCTGTGGCATCCTGGTCCTGCTGGTGGGCATCGCTCTGGCCGTGGTGGGCTACTGGCCGAAGCCCAGCCAGGTGTACAGAGAAGGCAGCTTCAGCAGGGGCCAGGCCCTGGCACCACAGGGCGGCACCCCCAGGAACCGCTCCAGAAGCCAGGAAGGGGCACATGCAGGGATCCACCCAGAGCCACCCCCCAGAGCCAACTCCTCCACCAGTGCTACCAGCCGGGGGTCCCCACAGTCCCCCCCGACCTCCTCCTCCCCCCAGGCCTCGGTGGGATTCTTGTTCCGCCTTTTCTCCAGCTACTTGCATTCGGACAAGCTGAAGGTGCTGGGCCCCCTCATCATGGGCATCGGCATCTTCCTCTTCATCTGCGCCAACGCGGTGCTGCACGAGAACCGCGACAAGAAGACCAAGATCATCAACCTGCGGGACCTCTACTCCACCGTCATCGACACCCACAGCCTGCGGGCCAAGGACAGGGGCACCCCGGCCACGGCCCCTCTCAACGGCTTCGTCAACTACGTGCAGCCCCGGGGCCTGGACCTCAAGCCTGGCGGGGAGGGCCTGGGTGCTGCGGCCATGCTGGCCAAGAGCTCCTGGCCGCCAGGACTGGGTGTCTCCCTTTCCCCGCCGGACCTGGCGTCCTCGCCGCGGCGTTCCTCCTTCTGCATCCCCCCACGGTCCCCCAGCTTGGCCGAGGCTGTCTACAGCATCTGCCAGGAGCGTGCTGGCCGCAGGGCCACCAGCCCACCCTGCAGCCCACCCGAGAGCTGGGACCCCCGCAGCACAGCCAGCTCCATCGTGGGCTCCTCGCTGAGCGCCTTCGCCCTCCTGCCCATGGCATCGAGGCGGGGAGGAGGAGGAGGTGGTGGTGGCAGCTGGAGGAGGCCTCCTGGGGAGCGGGGAGCCCGGGAGATCCCCCGGGGAGAGTTTGAACTGAGCCTGACCGACCTCAGCAGCGGCCACGTCGAGGGAGGCTGTGGGACCAGGAGGCCCAGGCTGGTTCTCAGGAGGCAGAGCACCAGCTGCTTGCCCGATGCCCGGTGTCTCCTCTTCCCCGAGCCACCTCGGTCCGCGGCTGCCAGCGAGGGCCTGGACTCCTGCTTCTTGGTGAAGGCATCTTCTAGCTGCTCCAGATCTCTGGATCTTGGGGGGTCACCCCCTTCAACCCCTCCTGCCATCACCAGGACGGACTCCCAGAGCTCCCAGTCTGAGCCTTCCAGCAGCAATAAGGGCTACAGCCACCTGGAGGAGGCAGGCACCTCCTTGGAGTCAGTTGCCAACACCCCAGCCAGTAAAACCCAGGACTGTGAGGAGGAACCAGCTGAGAAGACCGACCCCCTCAAGGCTACCAGCAGAGAACCACCAGAGGAGCAGCCCCAGCAAAGACACTACACAAAGAAAGAGAAACTCTTGATGATTTCTAGGTCACACACTGCCCTGGGGCTGGAGGACGGGGAGCTGGAGAGTACTGGCATCTAACTGAACAACATGAGGACACCTTGCAACCCTCCACACCTCCCCTGCCCTTCTCCATCTCCTTGTGGACTTAGGAAACCAATCAATATCCAAAGAGTATGTTACCCTCAAATTGAATTCCATAAATCCTGTAGGTGACTTCAGGAAGAAAAAAAACCACCAACCCCTTTCTGTCTGCTGTGATTGTCTGTTCCATGCAAGCCAAATTGTATTCAATATCCACAGTCCAGCAAGTTCTTTGGATCAGATTAATACAATTCCAGGCAGTCTAACTGTGCACTTTATTCTTTTGATTTCCAAGTGCCCCTTTCTTCTTGATTTTTTTCTTGCTGATTTGCCACTAACTCTTTGAAAGCCACAGGCACCTTCTGAAGCTCAAGGGCAACGTGGTCTTCAGGTCAAGAAAGCTGAGCTCACTCTTTGTTTTGGTTCAACCACATGTTTGCAAGGCCTTAAGGATGATGTACCTTGACAAAGAATGAGTTTTTGTTGAAATTCTAGGGGAATATTAAAAAAAAAAAGACAATTTAGAGGAGACTGGAGTGGACCAGAGCTCTGATGATTTAGTTCAAACCATGACATTCCTGAATCCAAAATACCTACTACAATGTGGTACTTTCTGAAGTATTATTACACATGTATTGACTAATAGCATTAAAATTTTATTTTTTGTTTTTAATAAAACATTTACAAACAAAACGGCCCCCCAAAAATGTCCTTTATCTTGGTGAGGAATTGGAAATATCAGTTGGTTTATATCATGTTGTTTGGAAATATCATATAGGTTTTTATGCTGTGAAAGATCAAAGAGCTACTGTGAGGCCAAAGGTTTGCTTGTGCTCTTAAGCAGGGATTTAATAATTTAGGGGTAATTTCAAAATAAATACTGGTTCAGCCTCTGAGAAACTCCAGCTCAAGCAGCAGAGCCTGTCTCTGTTTTTAGCAGCACTGAAGAAATGGGAGATTTTTGATGTGTTCCAATTGTTTAAAGGTTTGACCTTCTATTAAAATTGGATTTTGCAGCGAGGTGAGAGGATTTCTTCCTGCCTGAGAAGAGGTTTCCTGATGTCTGGAGGGTACCATGGCTCTAAGCAGGGGGTTTTTGGGGGGTAACTTAAAAAGCTGCTTCATTTTCATAGCTCCAGCACCACTCTGATTTTGCCAAACCACCTTCATGTGCTCAGAGGAATTTTGTCAATATTTCAGGTTTTAAATATGGACATGGCATTTTGCTGCTATAGAAGAGAAAGATATTAAACAAATACTCCATGGAGGCAGGAAAGTGTCTTTCTGCAGCAATTAAGAGGTTTTTTTCTCTTACTCTTTCATGTTTTTAAAATGCTTAGTTAGGGATTTGACTGTCTGTTGGGAAAGGGAATAGAACACTTGCTCAATGTGACTGCATTTAGTAATCCAGCAAAATCCTGGATTAAATGAGGCTCATTTCAAAGGAAAAAAACAAAACTGGTTGTCATCTCAGTTTGGAAAGTGGAGGAGCAGAAAGGGCTGTTCCCTTGAGCACATCCAGGTGGCAGAATCTTTCCTCCTGGCAGTGGCAACTGGTGACAAGGAGAACATCAAGGTGACATCTTGTGCTGCCAAGGTGGGAGGCAAGAAATGAGTCTTGGCTGCTACTTACTGGGGCAAGAGCTCCTCCTGAAGATGGGGTAGGAGGTTGGTTTATTCTGAGAGGGGCAAAGAAATGCTTATTTTAATGGTAGATATTTCTTTAGTCATCTAAATCTACAGCATGCTCAAGAAACCCACAACTACAAAAGCCTCTGGGTACACCTGAGATTGATTTAAATCAGAATTGGTGATTAATTGACTGCAAAGCTTTGAAGGACAAAATTCCCCACAGAGTTTGGGTTCAGTAAGGAAAATTATAGCTTGTTCCTGCATTGCCAAAAAAAGGTGAGAGATGAACTTCCATCAATCTCCCTGGATGATTGATAAGAGCAACTAGAGGTGACCTGCAACACAAATTAATAAGCAGACAAAGCTACCTCTTGCCCTTTGCAAGTTATCCTAATTTTTTTTGCTGCTGAGGGTGGTGAGAGCCTGTTACTATTTGTATTACACAGAATAAACAAGAGCAAAGAGCAGGATGCAGCCTTCTCCAAAACAGTCTGGATTTGATGACAATTGGGAGCATTTAGTCTTCACAACACTGAGATAGTGATTAACACACTGGTTTTACCATCTTAAACCATAGAACAAGACCTTTGAATGCTTCTATCAAGAAGAATCCTGAATTGCTCCATTTCTCCTCTGTCAAGGGCTACAGGGTAATCAGCTGTTTAGCTGGGAAATTCTGTCACAGTGCTTGAACCCCCCTAAATAAATCCCTGTGTTCATGCACAACTGAAACCCGTTCCTTCTGCACCCCCAAGGCCTGGAGCCAAACCCTCAGAGATGGAAATTCTGGTGCAACACATGGAGGAACAGATGCACTCAGGGGAGAACAGGTGTCTACATGGAGAAGGTAAGGAGGAAAGAGCTGAGCTCACCACAGCCTGCGTGGAAAGGATTGTCCCCCTGCACTGGGCACTGAGGAGGCTGCACCTCCAATCCTGGGGTCAGGTTTGGGCCCCTCACTCCCAGAAGGACCTTGAGGGGCTGGAGTGTGTCCAGAGAAGGGCAATGAAGGTGGGGAAGGGTCTAGAGCAGCCCCTGCTGACATTTAGCACCCAGTAGAAACCAGTAACAGAATATTCAGGATAAAGGTATGTACAGACCCCTCCTTCCCTTGGCTTTTGCCTCTCCTTAGAATAGCCAGCTTGTCAAACACCCCATTACAACCAGCCAAGGAGGGAGAAGCTGTTGTAGAAGCAACAATCACTGCAGTGCAGTTCAGCATTTAATTCTTTCCAAAAAAAAAAGGGGGAAAAAGAAAACCACAGCCCATGGGTGATATTTAATGCAAGTTCTCTCCCCTCCCAGTGTTGTACCCTTGTTTCAATAACTCGAGTTACATTAAAATAAACTCAATTAAAGGAAATTAATAGGTTGCATTTATTTTCCACATAAACGACTGGTGCTTATAAAGCAAATTGCTCAAAGGGGGAAAAAAAAAATAGGCAAGTTAGAGACCATAAAAAAAAATCCTAGGAAAAGAAAAGTAAATGCAGGGATCATAAAGAATGAATCAAACTCACTCCTGGACTGGAGCTTCCCAGCATAATTTCCCTGCAGCAGTCATAAAGGACAATTAATCTGCTTCAGCAGCATGAAGTTATTTTTCATTTCAGAACCCATCTCCCACCTGCCCAACTCACATCAAAAGTGTCTAATACTCAAATACATTTCAATTAATTTGAATAAAACCCACCAGGGAACAAACTCATAGATCCCTGTGGCTAAAGCAAAGCACCAACAAAGTCCAAGAGTTATTTTATAGCCTGTCATAATGTGAGAAATGTGCTGTTACGATGTGAACAGCATCACAGAGGCTTATTTTGACTAAAAAGCTGAATATTGATTTGGGAGATGTTAGATTTTAAGCACTGAATTGTTCAGATGAATCACAACAACACAACTTAAGTCTTATTTTAACTCAATATACCAAAACCAGAGTACTATACTCCCCAAGCTAAATGAAATTAATTACCCTGCAATCATCACAACAACCCTAACACAGAATTAAACACAAATGGGAACCTGCACACACTAAAAACCCCCAACATTTATAAGCACAGGCTTGCTACACATTTGCTACACTCCAGTGCCATCTGTCTATAAAAAGATAATTAACATTTCCACTAAGAAATACCACTTGTAAAGCACACTTGGTCCCAGGCCATTGAACCCACTTAAATTCCTAAGATGAATGGTGCTGCTGATCCTTTTCTGAGTTCAGAAATTAAGATTCACTGAGCAAAGTGTTTATTTAAAGCAAAATTCTCCAGAAAAAATCATCCAGAATGCACCAATTGAGACACTCTCACTCTTAACTACCCCCCTAAATTAACCTTGAAGTCCTCTAGCACTGAGCAACTCAGCTGCACTTTGGAGACCCTGGAGGAGCTGGGGATGACTCCTCTGGAATTTAAATTTAGGAAACATTTGGGGACAGCCTTTTGAAAGGCTACAACCTCCAGTGGAGCCACACACAAAAGAACTGCTCTGCCAAGAGCTGCAGCACAAGGACCTGACCCCAGCCCTGGCACCCAGCACAAAGCAGGTTCATTAAATGCAGAGCTTTCCCTTTCCTCCTGCACAGGGGCTGGATCAGGGGCTGTTTTCATCCCTCCTCATGAAATAGGCACAAATATGGATTATTTTTAAGTTTGGTAAGAGTTTAAAGATGTTTAGGAGAGCCTGATGTAGATTTACAGAGTGTATCCTCACCCTTCTCCCCAGGGATGCATTTCCACACTTTGGGAAGCATCCTTTGCACAATTTTAGTTCAAAAAGCTACTTTTTTTTTTAAATTCACACATTTTCAAGTCAAGACAGAGCTTCTAAAAGACTAAATACCACTTTTCAAGAAGCAACCAGAGCAGGAAAGGGAAGTGAAACGCTTTCCAAGCACCCTCTGCACTTACTGTCCCCTCTATAGATGCCCAAACCTGGAGTGCTGAAGGGCTGGAGGCAGCCGGGTCCCTTCCCAGTCGCGGCTGTTTTTCCAGTAGTGCCACCTTCTGGTTTCAGAGGCTCTGCAGAGAAATCCCTTTCCCTGGTTTTCCCGGGAAATGCTGCTGCAGGTTAGGCTGGGAGAACCAGCTCAGCTCCTGGCTCAGGTGAAGGAACTTCAGCCCCAGCGACAGCTCAAAAGGCTGAATCTCTTCTTGCCAGAAGTGAACATGGTTCTGGTTTACCCAGTTCTTTACCAACTCCTGTGAAACTACAGCAGAACTTTGGTTTGGAAAAAAGCCATTAGAAAGTGTCTCTTTTCCTCCTCAAGGCATTTAAAAAAATCATTATGGTTTCCCTCCTCTTCTCTTTGTCTAAAGACAATTCTTTAGTGTCATACCTCATTTTATATTAAATAAAAAAACCAACTATTTCCACAAGTCAGTCAAAATAATTTTCTTAAGTAGCTAGTAGTCAGAGGAAAGCACAAAAGAACATTGACAACTAAACTCATCAACCACCTGCAGGTGTGCAGTGAAGGGTTGTGTCACCACCATGATTTGGAGCCTTGAGTCAGGGAAGGGTTGTGTCACCACCAGGATTTGGAGCCTTGAGTCAGGGAAGGGTTGTGTCACCACCATGATTTGGAGCCTTGAGTCAGGGAAGGGTTGTGTCACCATCACGATTTGGAGCCTTGAGTCAGAGCAGCTGCAGGGATGGGGCAAGAAGAGGTGTCTTCAGGCAGCACCCAGAGGAGGAGGCAGGTGAAGGAAGGAACATAAGGGCTGCAGGGCAAGAAGAAATGCAGTGAAGGTAGAAGGGTGCAGAGATACCTGGCAACAATTTTTGTATCAACTCTGAAGGGCCTGATCCTGCAGACCAGAGCTCCTGTGTCTTTAGAGGCCATCTGCTCACACACCCCTGGAGTGGGGGGGTGTTTAGACCCCAGTGTTTCACCATTGCAATAGCCCCTGAGGTTTCCCCTCACATTTTTGGAGGCTGACAAAGCAAAGTAGAACAAAAAGTCCATTTTCTGCTAAAAATCACCATCAGTCCAGCACCACTGTGGCTTCCTGCCTTCACCATCACCAAGCATAGATCAGTTCAAGGGTACAGCAGCTTCATCCTGAACTCGGGGGCTGATCAGGTGCCTTTTCCATCTCTCCCATTTCCTGTGAGCTGCCATCTGCTGTCTTGGCTTTTTCTTCTTCCTTCTCCTCACTTCCAAGCACATCTGAACTTGCTGGCAGCAGACCAAGCCCTGCCTCAGAGCTGCTCTCTCCAGCTGCAGGAGAAATCCCATCTGCAGCTCCAGGCTGTCCTTTCACCTCATCTATTTCCTTCCCTTCCCTTGCAATTGAAGCCTCAGCAACATTTTCGGCTGGTTTATCATCAGCTACCACCAAACCCGAGGCGAGCTCACAGCTTGCAGCACTTGCTCCCATCTCAGCACTGTGTGGAAGGTCTTCACTGGCTGTTTCTCCCCCATCTTCCACCTGCTTGTCTTGCTCTTGACTCTCTTCTCCAGGGCTGGGGCCCACGGTGATTGAGCACTCACAATAGTAGTACCCAGATTCCTGCTTCTTCTTCCGCATGGCGCAGAGGTCGATCCGACTGAAGAGCTCTCTGCCAAAATAACTGTCTTCATACTCCTTGTAGAGGTCTGAGCAAACCTTCCTGAAGGCCTAAATATTGGAAGAGCAACCTGAGGTTTATAGATCTATTATATAAACACACACAGAGAAAAATACATGCACTTCAGAAAGGTACAAGATGTGTCGTCTTTAAACTTCACAAGGAAAATATTCCCCCCTCCAATTCAGATAGAAATAGCAACTTTATTGGGTAGTAAGACATAATTATTACTATTATGTCTTACTACCCAATAAAGTTGATATTTCTATCTCACTAGCAAATAAATCTGGTGCTTCTGCAAGTTAATATTGAGAAAAATCAGCCATTACTACTGAAAGTTCTTAGAAGTTTGGCTTAATCCTCCCCCTATCCCACCCTCCTCAAGAAGAAACATCCTAAAGATACAGGAACAGATCCGTTTAACCCACTTATTCAAAGGAATACACCTAATTTTAGATATTCCAGGCAAGTTTGGAGTCCCCACATCCATTGGGAAGCTATTTCTGAATTGCCTTTAGGAGGGATTTCATTTCACCTCAAGTTTGCTTTGCTCAGTTCCATCCCATCACTACCTTTACAGAGTGAAAGAAAATTAATCCTCCTTGGTGGGCACCTTCCACAACCTTAATTAAATTGTATGGTAGAGAAATAGAATTGATGGATCTTCCACCCTGTGAGCAAAGTAGTAACCTGAAGAAATTCAACTGGGTGACTTTTTTGAAAGCAAGCCAGAAAAGAAGCCACAGCACCTCTTAGGTACTACCAAGTCCTACTAATATCCCAAATCCTGCAGCAGTCACAGCATATAAATGGAAGCATTAACTCCTAGAGATGTTGAGATGTTCTTTCCAGACCAAGAGATAACTTCCACTGCCACAACCAAGGCACATCTCTAGAAACCACTAATTCAGGAGGGCTGAGATTTAAAATCAGTGTCCCCGAGTAATTTCTGTGCAATTCCTGCCCCACTGATGGCTTCACCCAGCAGTGCTGGGTCTGTCTGGGTGCCACCAGGGGTGGGCCAGCAATGCAACCCTTCCACCATCCCTGAAGCTTTAACTCAGCCAGCAACAGGCTGACAGTTTAAATAAGGGGTTCCTACAAAGCATTCAGCCTGTAGCAAACCACACAGGCCAGGGGTGGAGCTGAAGCAAAGGACAGAGGAATCATTAAGCAACAGGGAATCATCTCCACCTTCCCTTAAGCTAATGAGCAAGCTAACAAGGCTCCAAGGAGCTCCCTGCAGCACATCTCCTCACCTCAAAGAGGTCTCAGTCACTTGGTTCAGTCCTGCTCCCAAATGCACAATTAAAAACCCAACAACAAAGTCTCTTTACAAGCTTTCTCCCTTGTAGCAACAGCCTTGTCAGCAGGTGGCCATGAATAGTTCATGGTGTGGGGACTGCAGGAGGATTCCTTCCTCAAAAGGGTTGTCAAGCCCTGGAAGAGGCTGCCCAGGGCAGTGGAGTCCCCATCCCCGGAGGGGTTTCCAAGCTGTGGAGATGTGGTGCTGAGGGACAGGGGTTAGTGGTGCTAAAGAGCACCCAAACCAAGCTCCCACCAACCTCTTGGGACCTTCTGGCACAACTAAAGCCAAAGATGCACAATTCCCTGGAAGTTGCAGTGGTTGTTTTAGAGAACCAGCTCCTCCTTCCCCAAAAACAAGAACAGGGTCTGCAGCTCCTCCCCCAGCATCATCACATACTTGTCATGCTAGAAGATATTCTTTAGATGTAAAATAATGTTAGTAATAATTTCTCAAGCTTCATAGAAGCAGCACTTGTATTGCATGAGGCACTCACACTGCATCCTTCCCACAAGGAAACAGTTATTTATGGTCTAAGGAAAGTAATTACAGCCAGTAGATGGCATCATAATAACTAAAATATTTTGTCTTGTGCTCTGGCATCTTCTAGTGCTTCAGAAGGTTGATTTCTCCCCTGCAGTCCTTAGGAAGGGGATGTCAGAAGTGGTCACTTTGCCTCCTTCCTTCTCCCATTTTGAGTTTGAAAGAGATGCAGCAAATTGTTGGTGTTTTCAGTTGATGTGTCAGATCTCAAAATACATCCTCAAAGTTCCAGTTTGATCTTTAAGGTTAAGGGTTGAGCTTCACTAGTCCCAGGGAGATTTATACCTGGACATAGAGTCCATCTCTGCCCACATGTACATTAATTTAGTCCCCTTAGTAACTAACTTAACACACAGCCCTGCTCCACTTGGGTTTCACAGCCCTGAAGAGCATTTTAGGAGCAATGGTTTTAAGGTGTGAACAAATTTGGGCCAGAATGAGCAGTGCTTGGTAGAGAGGGGAAGAGCAGTGAATATTGTCTACTTCAGGAAGGCTTTTGACACCATTTTTCCCCTGCTAAAAATCTGTCCCCATCATTCTTAAGCATCATATTTAGTGATGGAGATGAAAGGAGGAGAACATGCAAGAAATTACAATTTTTCTTCTTTACTTTCAGCTTGCTAATGAAAGGCAGCATGAAAATCCCCTGGACAATATGAACAGCATTTTCTGCATGCCTATTATATATTTCCTCTTACATTAGACACTGCTGATGCCTGTACTTGGGAAATTCCCCATAGGTTGTATAAAAGCAAGAGCCTCCAGCAGAGTCTATTGGTTCTATCCAGCTTTGATTGTACCAAGGCAAATATCAAGTCAATATGAAGCACTTGACAGGCACGAATACAAGGTCATTTTCCCCAGCTATTAGAGCCTTCCCTTTGTGCATGCTCCTCTAGTGTTTCAGGGCTGCAATAGATTGACCTCATAAATATAAGCACTGTTCCTGGAAACAAGCAGGACAATATTCCACTGGGAGCTGAGCAATCTAATCAGGGTTGGTTTTTACTTTAATTGTACATGATAAACCCCAACACAAAGCTGGAGGAAAGGTTAGAACAGCACCTCAGGCATTTCCAGCACCAATCAAGACACCAGCCTGGCTTCCAACACGACATTAATCTTCTCCTCAGATAAATATTGCTCAGAAGCCTATGGAAACAGCTTGACATGGGGGTTTCAGGCAGATTGGGCTGGCCACAGCAGAAGGAAAACACTCTGTGCTCTACCATAGAGTCATGCACAACACGAGCAAGAGACCTCATCTCTTCCAGTTGGGTATGAGGAGACCCAACTCTGTTGGCCAAGCTCTAGACAAGCTTTGGTAAATAGCAGAGATTGTCTTTTTCTCCAGTTGCAATGAAGGACTGGGGGGGAATAGATCAAAACTAGAGGTGGGTAGGTTCAGATGAGACATTAGGAAGAAGTTCTTCCCCAGGAGGGTGGGGAGACACTGGCACAGGTTGCCCAGAGAGGTGCTGGAAGCCCCATCCCTGGACATTTTGAAGGCCAGGCTGGCTGGGGCTCTGAGTAACCTGCTGTAGTGGGAGGTGTCCCTGCCCATGGCAAGGTTGGAACAAGATGATCTTTAAGGTCCCTTCCAACCCTGACAATTCTATGATCATTGCTTAAATTCTAGACCCCAAGAATTTCCCTAGAAGGAAAACAATGCCTAGAACAGATCCCAGGAGACATTTTTAAGGCCAGTTACTCACCCTTCTTTTCAGCCTTGGTACTTTGGAGAGCTTCAGGAAGGTCAGATGTGGCTTGAAATCCTTGCTCCCTGAGATGTGGAGCTTCATGGCAGCAAAGCATTCTTCCACAGCTTCTGGGGAAAGGAGAAAAAGAAATAACAGTTGGGAGGTAAGGAAAAAAAAATAAAAATTACAGGAAGGTTTGACAAAAAGCCTCTATGTCTTTGAGCAAGTTAAAAACACAGCAGAGCAGGAGTTGTCAGATCACAGGCAACACAGATGAAAAATAAGCACAAAAAAGTTGTGTATGACATGCAGCCATATGCTGCAAACCTCAAACTGGATCCAGGCTTATGTTTGAAACAATTCTGAATTCACAGGCCTCCAATCCCAAGGGTGAGGCCAGGAAAGCACATGCCCTGGTAGGAACAAGGTGCAGGCACAGCTGGTGATGGGACAGGGTCTCCTCAGTTATTGCTAAGACCAACACAAGAAGCAAAGTGCTTCCAGCAAGAGTCCCCAAGTTAGTGCAACTCTGCAGCACTTAGAGCAGTTCAGGAGGAAGAGACACCACAAACATAGTTCTCCTTCACCCAGATTACCTGATATGAAGTGTTCATGGTGGTGTCAGTCTAGAAGCTTTGGCTACACAAGGATGAAGCAGTCAGGTTTTATTCTGCATTGGAGGAACTGAGTAACTCCAGGATTCATGTTCTTCAAGGCCTCTCAGCTCAGGGTTGTAAGGACAAGCCAGGCTGACCCACCCTTGCTTTCCATGAACTTGGCATTGGGGGATGCAGAGTCTCCCAAGAAGAATGAGGTGCCCCTGGTGTGAGCAGACCCCTCAAGCCTGGCAGCTGCAGGAGATGAAGTGAAGCTCCACAGCTGCACTGACACAGAATAATCCCAACATAACCACTGAAAACCTTGGCCAAGGCTGGAGCACTTAGAACCTCCCTCCAGCCATCTCTTCTTGCCAGAGGTCTTTACACCTTGGCTGTATATGAAGGGGATAAACAGTGAAAAATCAACATTTGCCCTGGAAAATGACAACATTTAGGTGGCTCTTCCTGCCAGGCAGCCCCATCTTGCCACCAATCTTTGTCACTAATTGCTGAGGCTCTGGGAGGAGCAGGTCCAAGGTTGAGATCTGTGCTAAAAGCAGACCATAGAGCATGTTGCTCCCATTTTAGGTTCCCATCTCTCAGGAAGTTCAACTCCATGTGTGTTTACTAGGTTGTCATATGCCTTTGTCCCAAGGCCAAGTCTCTGGCTTGGAGTTTAGCTAATTAATACATGAAAATGTTTCATCTCAGAGTATTTGAGGGAGCAGCAGCTGGGGCTGTCTGGCCACTTTGCCAAGGCAACTGCTTTCTGTTTTCCAGCTGGAAAAGATATAAAGAATAGGATCCAGTTGCCTCAACAAGCAGCTAATGCCCTTTTAGATGCCCTTCAGGATGTCCCACCTGGCCTCCAGCTGCCACTGCAGAAGGGCACAGTCTGCCTGGAGGTCCACAGTGGATATCACAGATACTTTAAGGCATCTAAAAGTGGTACTAGGGGATTGATCCAGTATCAAACCACCCCTGAAGTGCCTCTGGTGCTTTGTCAAATTAAACACATGAACATCAAGAGCTTCTGCATGTTATTAAGGCTTCTTGTTCCCACACTAGCAGGTCAAAGCACAGCAAGTCCTAAAGAACACACGCAGCAGCAGAACATTGAAGCTCCTTCCAGGAAAAAGTCCTTCCCCACATCATCTGAGCAAATGACAACCTCTAGATGCACAAAAAGAAGCAAGATCAAGCTTAAAAAAAAAGTAGCATCTCCTCATGAGTGGGATCTGTCTTCTTGGGGCCTTACAGTATTTAAAGGGGGCCCATAAGAAACAGACAATCTTTAGCAGGAGCACTTCAGAGGTCCAAAACCTTCATTAGAGGTGGCTGAAGAGTTAAACTGTCCTTGACAAATCAACAGGGATGTGAAGAGGCAGAGGCAGCTGGCAGGAGAAGCTTGACCTTTGCCAGTCAAACCATTCACCCATCCTGCTGCTTGAAGAGGCAGCAGTGGAACATCCACACCTACCCCATGAGCAACCAGAAACATTGACTAGAAGGTAAGAAAAGAAAAAAAAACCCTATTCACTGTGTAACAATTAATTCAATTAGAGAGGAAGGAGGAAAGTCAGGAATGCTTTTCTTCAGAGGTGTCATTAGAAGGATGGGTTTGATACACATTTGCATAATCCCCAGTCTCATTATGTTCTGGCAATGGTCAGAAAGGAGAAGATCACTGGAAAGTACATCCCTGAGTAACAAAGCCACTGGTGACAGTCAACAGCTTGAAGACTGGCAGCTTGGCTCAGGCAAGGAATCATTTCAGGCAATCACTGAACAATCATATCACATTAAAACCCACACAAACACTGACAGATTATTCCTGGGGCTTGCAATCAATTTTTCATCCTCCGTCTCCATCAGATTCAGAAGGTAGACACCAGGATTCCAGAACCCTGAAGGTGCAGAGAACATGAAGGACCCCACTCACTATTGTCATGGCTTTTACAGTTACTGCAGCTCCAACACCTTTAGAAGCAGGAGAAGAAAAGGGAACATCACAGCACACGTTCTGCAGGACCAAAATTAAACATCTCCACGGGTGCTAAAATAGCATGATAAGGTTGGTCTTGTGTGGTGTGATTCATTGGGAATCAAACCCTCAGTGAAGCAAAACAATGAGTAGAGGGAAAACCAGCAGCAGACAAGCAAGAGAAAGGAGACACTGAGTTCTGCACCTTCCAGAAGTGCATGAGGAGAGAGCTGAGGTGGAGCAGCATCAAAACAGCCCCATCTTTCAATGGCATTCCAGTATATATCTAATCTGCAGTGAACAGGCATGTACCAAATATGATCTTAAAAGGAAACTGCCTCATGTACCCTCTACTTAGTCATCTGAGCAACCTGCCCTGGTTAGAGCTGTCCCTGCTTATTGGATGAGATGACCTTTGGAGGTCCCTTCCAACCATTCTCTGATCTTCCAGTCAAGACTACTCCATGCTAAAGGCTTCAGAAGGAACAATTTGGGCGTGGGGAAGCCTGGTGAGGCTCTAATCCTAATAAATCAGGACAGAGTTCTCTCAACAAAAGCACCAAGTCAAAATTATCTTCCCCATGGATGGAACCCTAAGGGAAATGAAGGCCAGAGTCAAGCTAAAGGTGATGGGTAGTGAGTGGTTAATTTTATTTAGCTGAGGCAGAGGAGGTTCATATTAAGAGTCATCTGCTGTCTAGTTGGGACACTGACTACTGAAGAGGGAAAAGAAACAGGAGGAGAAGAGAGCAGGACACTTAGATCAAAGCTTAAGAGCTGGAGGAGGTAGGAAGCAGCCTCAACAACAACAAAACAGACAATTCTGAAGAGCCATGTCTTTTGAAGGCTGCACAGAGCCTTTGTACTGCAGGCCTTTTGGAAGAGCATTAGCTGAACTATGCTTCCTTTTGGCTTAGTATGAAAATAGCAAGGAAAAAAAGTATATTGATTTTTTTCTGCTCTGTTGGAAGTGGGAGCTCAGGACAGAGATTATGTTCTGCATTGCAGGCTAAAGCAGCTCTGGAAACCAGAGCAGGGTGGGAGGGAAGGGGAGAGCACCAAGCCCTTCTGAAATTGTAGCCAGATGCAGGTAGGCAAGTCAGAGACCTAGAGTGCTTTCATGAACTCAGCAGTGCTGTGGGGAGTTGGAGCAGAGGACACCAGCTCCACTCCTGCTCCAGCTCTGCAGTGGAAGCAGCACTGCTTTGCTGGTGCTACCCACCTACATGCAGACACTGCAGGATCAGTGGGATGAGGTTCAACAAGGCCAAGTGCTGGGTCCTGCACTTGGGGCACAACCACCCCCTGAATGCTGCAGGCTGGGGGAAGTGCCTGGAAGAGGTTTAGGTTGGATATAAGAAAAAATTTCTTCCCCAGAAGGGTTAAGGGCTGTGCCAGGCTGGGCAGGGCAGTGGGGGAGTCCCCAGCCCTGGAGGGGTTTCCAAGGTGTGGAGATGTGGTGCTGAGGGACAGGGGTCAGTGGTGCCCTGGCAGGGATGGGGAATGGGTGGACTTGAAGATCTTGAAGGTCTCTTCCAACCAGAACAATTCTCTGTTTTTTATGTCCATACAGAGCAGCTCAGCACACACCAGAGCTGACAGACTCTACACACTGTTTTACAAGGGGTGGTAAAGACTCAGGTCAGGTCCTTACCTGCAATCCTGCTCAGCATTTTCTGGTCTTCCTCCAGCATTTTCACATAGATCACTTGGTTGTTAAACTGCCCAATCCCATGAAATGTCATATGAAAGTCTTTCCCCTGCAAGATGGCTTCCACTTTAGTCTTGCTTTCCTTCAGTGCCAGAACAGCCCTTAAAAAAACCCACATATATTTATATATATTATTCTGCAGGGAGGTTGAATATTACATATAGAAATATTGTTCTATTTTAAATATCAAACAATATAACTGATTTTAGCCACTCTGAAACACCCTGCAAGGTGTAACAAACATTACATTTCATTGCTAATGCTTTTCTAACAGAAGATGCACAAACATTTTAAATACATCTTTCAATAACTTCAGCCTTAGCTCATATATTCAAAGTGAGTTTTGCTACCAAGGTGAATGTTCAAGTCATCAAAAGAAGCAGCTACACAAATAAATGCTGCTAAAGAGTTAAAAAGGATCAAACTAGGTTTATTTGTTATGTGGTTTAAAACTTTACTGTTGCCATTTCCAACTGGCTCAGTGGTTTTCTTCTTCAAGCAAAATAAATTCATTGTCTCCATTCTATTCTCCTATTCTAGGAGAAACAAAATATCCCACCTGAAGAACATTTGGCTTTTGCCTCTTTACATTCTCCTGTTCTAGAAGAAAAATCAAGGCTTGTTGGGAGCTCTATGTCCTGTCCCAACCAAGTTTAGATACACACCTTGCTGGGCACAGAAATATCTCCAGATAAAGTGAATTATCCAAAGACATTAATACATCAGGATGAATCTTTATTCTTAAAGACACAGGGAAAAGTATAACTAATAATTACTATAATTTCTAAACTCAGACACCAAGTCCATAAAGACTGAGCTGCCATTAAATGCTGCTAGAGCAGCTCCTGCCATGAGCTGTGGAGGTGTCTCCCTCCCTCTGTGGGGGTTTCAGCAGCAGAAGCAAGAAACACTTGGCCCAACACCTTGAGACACTCTTTCAAGTCCCAGCAGAGCAGTAGCCACTGAACTACAGCCTCATTTAGTAGATCTCTGTAGGTAGAAGATAAAGGGTGAGAAGCACTTGGCAGGGAAGATCAGCTTTGCAGGAGGTGTGCCCATTATTTTTATATTACAGGCACACATCCACTCTTAAGTTCATTAACACCACTTAGCTGCACTCACCTCCCAACCACTTGATTCCCTTTTTAATTGCTGCCTTCCATCAGCTCCCCATCCCCTTGGATGGCAGCCCACCCACCAGCAGCACTGCCACAGGCTTCTAGTACTCAGTGACTGTACAGGGTGTCTTCTGCCCAGAGAGGTGGTGGCTGCCCCAGCCCTGAACCATTGCAGGGGAGGTTGGGCTCTGAGCAACCTGAGATAGTTGAACATGTCCCTGCTCCCTGCAGGGGGTTGGACTGGATGAGCTTGAAAGGTCCCTTCCAACCCAAACCATTCCATGATTCCATATAATGGTTCTCCTAGCTTTTCCCCCCCCTCAGATTCTCAAGAAAGCCACACACTGCCTTCCCAGACACCAAAGGACCTTCCCTCCCTGCCTCCTAAAGCCAAGAAATCAAGTTTCCCAGTGTGGTACAGCAGGATAAGGCCTGGGAAAAAACCCTGCAGCACTTTAGCTCTATTTGCTGGACCTTTCTAGGCTTCCTGACCACAGGGTAGCTTTCCTTAGTCAGCTTCAACAGCCTCATCTTGATTCACAGGGCCCCAGTGGCAGCCCACAGCTTGAAGAGAGCAGCTCAGAAAGGAACTAGGCAGATTTTTGTTGTTTTCTTAATTTAAGATTTTCCAGCTGATCTGAAAAACTGGGGCTTCTCAGAAGGTTCAGGGAACTCCACATCCTCTGAGTTAATTTATGGTAGTAACACAGTAGTAAGACTATTTACAGCCACGCTGCTTTCTTCTCTTCACCCCATGGCAGATACAATTTCAACCTCTGAAGCATCACATTCAGCTTTTGTAAAGATCTATCCTTGCAGGTATTGAGGACAAGCCAGAAACTGATGAAAAAAGGCTAAGAAATCATTTACACTCTCTACTAAAACATAATTATTCCCATCAGCAGCAGCAAGGTTCCCAGGAAAATTAACTGCACTCAAGCTGTGCAGGGCTCTTACTTTTTGACTTCTTCCTCTGTCCCCAGGTGAGCTATGATGATAGTGATGTGCATAGTCTGAACAGGGAGGAGAGCTCTCAACAGGTCAGGTGCTTTGGTGAAGATGAGCTCCTGGACATCTTCAATTCGGTCCAAAACCTGCAATGCAGCAAACAAGAGACAGGGAGAGAAGTTTTTTTAGAGTGCCCAGGTATTACTGGAAGAATTCAGGTTATTGAAGCCTTACACACCCAAAAATGCAACTCGAGTTTAAGCCAGGAAGCTGCAAAACAAAATCCCCCAGATCTATCCTAGAGGCAACTTCTAGTTTTAAAATCAAAGTTAATTTTCCAGGAATGGATTGATTTGTTTTCCTTTTAAAGCTAAACCCACAGCTCTCCTGTGAGCCAGCACCCCCAGATCTCAGAGTGGGTCTGGATCTGCCTCTCCACACATTAAAGTGAAGCTCACAGCCCTGTGTAAATATTAATGGGATCTTCATGCAGTTGTCAGTTGCTAATAGACTGTGAAAATTGTATAACATTGCCATAATTCATCTTATGCCACTTTCTGATTACAAGTTTGATCACAGATTAAACTGATGTCTCTTCCCAAAAGGAAACTAGAATGGCAAACAAAGATCAACTGGGTAAACAGGCTGGGTTCTGACTTATCTTCTAGGACTGGCTCTTCTGGGTCTGTCTCTACTCAACTGACTCCAGAGATTTTTCTCTGTTCAGGTTTATAAGCCAGCCCTGGGAACAAGGCAGGAGGGAGGAGAATTCAATCACATCAGGAGCAAGGGAAAGCCTTTGTTGCAGCCAAGTTGTTTATAGGTTTTCAGGTTATTGCACAGAGCAAGCCCTGCCTTACATGCCCAGGTGCTCATGCACGTTAGAGCTCCACTTTAGATTGGAACACCTGGGTCAATATGGTTTTGTTGTATGATTTTTCTACATGAGGCAGCCCAGTAACTAGTCCCCCAACCTGCCCAGCAGAAGAGGTTAGGATAAGGAGTTTCTGATGGATGTCAGGCTGAAGCCACACACAATTAAGAGAATCCATGTGAGGATACAAACAGGGAGCTCCCTGGATTCAGCCCCTTACAGCACATTTGGCACTGAAAAGCACGTTGCTGAAGTGACTCTCCCATTAAAGGGAACTCCTGGGCATGGTTTATTCTGGTCTGGCATTTACAGAGTGGTTGCTTAGATCATGGGAACCTGGAGCAGGAATGGAACCATCAGGTTGTCTGAGCACAAGAACTACAATCTTTGCTTCAGACTGGGATAAGAATTGACAGCAATGCCACGAAACGGCCTCTTCTTCTCCCTCACCCAATCTTTCTAAGAAAACTTGAAATAATGAAGATCCTTTTGCCTCCTCAACTGCAGGCTCTGACAGCTGGGAAGCCAAGTTAGGATGAAATTCCTTCCTGGAGCTATTACAGGGCAATTTTAATGTCTCTTACCCATTTTTGTCAGCTTTACAAACGGTTCTTCAGAACTTTCTGCTACTACCTTATCTCTACAGTTTGTTGGTGGATCAGTCTGGGTGAATGCTACAGCTTTGATGGGATGGCTGGAGGGTTTGGGGTGAGGGACAGGAAGGAAGCACTTGTAATGGAGCATTGAAAGCCCCAGACCACAGCAATCCCAGATCCACCCCAGCCCATTGCTGGAGGCTGGTGTCCAGCCTTGGAACCCTGCTAGACACAGAAGAAAAAGGGCCACAACAAGGTCTGTCCTTTGTCCTCTTGAAAAGGAGGAAAATGGAGACAGCCCTAGGCCCTGTCATCTGGAGAGGGCTCTTAAAACCATAATTAAGGGAAATTAATTCTACTCAAAGAACTAACAGCATCCTTAAAACCCTTCCATAACTGACTGCAGTATAACAGGCAACCATGCTGTGTGTTCAATGAGGGCAAGATCCTCTGCTTTAGAGGTAAAAGCATCTGAAGTTGTTGACAGAATATGATGTACATGTGTGTATATAAGTATACACACACGAGACCTACAGACCTGTACCATCAGGGGTTTCTTTCACAGAACCTCACCCAGTGCTAGGTAGGAACACAAACAGGGAATAATTGGGCAGAGCACCCAGCCAAGGATGTCAAAGCTGCCAGAGCTGGGCTGAGAGCAGAGAAATCTGGAAGAGAATAGAGAAAAGGAGCAGGAGGGGAAGGACATTCCTGAAGCTGCTCAGGATGTGGTCACAGGCCATACATCAGGCCATTCAAATCTCATTAAAATAGCAGAGCAAGTCCAGCACTCACATCCCCCCAGGCTGTTCCATGATCTCATTCCTCGGATGGCAGGAAACTTTCTAGTTCCCAGCCCAGATTCATTCTTTGCCCTCTTCATCCCCATTTGTGCCTCTGCCAACATTGTCTCCCAGCTCAGTGATGTTTCCCTTCCTGGCATTTATCTCCCTGCACTTTTGGTCACCCCCAAACCCAGCTACATGTAGGAATCACTGAAAGTCACTCCAGATAACCTCCTGAGGTTATTCCACCCCAGACAAAGCTGGAGCAAATAACTGCCCACCAAGAGGAAGGCCCCTGTGACACCTCCCTCTAACACATACCTCAGTTTCTACACTTTGAGGCAAAAAACAAAGCCTCAAAGCCCTGCCAAAGCAAACTACTGTACTGCAGCTGCTTGTCATGCTGGAAAAAAAGAGATTTACAACAGATATGGCCATCCTACTTAATTATTGCCTTTCAGCAGCATAAATACAGGCATGCCAGGTACTGTGTGGAAGCCTAAGCTAGAAAAAAAAGGACTTAAGTGCTATATTGCACCAAGTAATATTCATTTTGTTCATTGGAAAAAGCCCCATAAACCACTAGAAGCTGGTAGCCAAGGGTTATATTTTCACTGCATGCACACAAGTTAATGATCAGGTTTTGCCTTTTGCATTTGCTGTGTAAGAAGAGATCCCAAGATGCATATATATTAATATTGATAATTCCCACAGTTTAGATGCTGTTTCTTCTCTCTGCCCATACCAACTGGGGCACAGCAGTGGCTGATTCAAGTCAAGGCTCTCCCCCTGCCTGCTCCTGTTGGGTGGGAGGCTCAAGGGTAAAAAAAGCCACTGCTTTGGGGACAAGACACTCCATCCTCTTTTTCAGAAAGCTCTGTGGGCTTCCAAACTCATACCAGCAGAAAGGGAATAATTAGAATCACAATTTTGGTTGGAAGAGACCTTTAAGATCATGAGGGTAAGTTTGGTGGGCAAAAGCTGGAGAAGAGAGGCTGGATTGATTCTATAGAATCTTGTGTAGAAGTGAAGGAAATTTTTATCCTCCATAGTGAGCTGCAGTGGGGAAGGAGATGGACAAGCAAATCAATACTATTAAATATTACATTAAATCTGGTTGTGAGACAAGGTATGGTGGGACAGTACAAGATGGAAGGTACTGCTCTCATTTAAAGATTACAGAATAATCATTGAGGAGACATCCACTCAGACCTCATAGAAAGGGCAAGGGCAATCCTCAAAGTGATTTGTTTGTTTTGTTTTCCTAGCAGTAGCTAAAACATCGGTGTTATTGACACTGTTGTGGCTACAAATACAAAACACAGCACCTACAGCTATGGGGAAGTTCTCTCCATCCCAACCAGACCCAGCAGATCACTTCAGGCAGGGGAACAGAAATTGATCACTCTTGGCTTCTTAAGCTTTGAAACCAAGGTGACTTAAAACTTATGCTTAGCTTCTCATTTGACATTTTTCATTTGATAAAACAGCTACTGAAAGGTACCTGATCATCTGTTATTGGGATAGCGACAAAGTAATTGGGAATCTCTTGTGGACGTTTCCTGGACACTTCTTGCTCCAGCTCTGCCTTCTGGTCTTCCACCATCCCCTTGGGCTCTTCTTGGACATCACCTTGCTCCTGCTTTGCCTCTGTAACTCTTTGACCTTCCTTTTGCAGGGGCAGTTCCACTTTGAGTTGTTCCTGCTCTTGGCTCTGGTCCTGCAGCTGCTCCTCTGTCACCATCCCATCCAGGGCTGCTTTGTCTCCAACCTGCAGCTCCAACACTTCTGCTCTTTCCTCTTCTTGACTCTGGTCCTGCTGGGGTTTTGCCATCTCTCCTCCTTGATCTGCCCCCTGAGGCACCAGCTCCACCACAGCCTGTTCTCTATCACCTTCAGTCCTTGGCTCTCCCTGGTTTTTTGGGGTCACCTGCTCTCCATCCCCTAACACTTCCTCACCTCGGTTTTGGGGACAGGTTACCCCTCCTGGGTCACAGCCCAGCTGCACAGTGACCTTGATACCAGCCACACCTTGTCCCTGCTCCTGTGGCTGTACCCTCACGGTCACCTGCGGCCCTTGGCCATGGGTCTGTAGCTGCACCTGCACCGTCACCAACAGGGGCTCCCATCTTGGGCCTGGCTCCTGAGGCCTCACCTGCACTGTCACCTCCGGGTGCTCCCGCTCCCGAGGCCTCACCAGCACCGGCACCTCCAGGTTTTCCCGCTCCCGAGGCCTCACCAGCACCGGCACCTCCAGGTTTTCCCGCTCCCGAGGCCTCACCAGCACCGGCACCTCCAGGTTTTCCCGCTCCCGAGGCCTCACCTGCACTGTCACCTCTGGAGACTCCTGCTCCTGAGGCCTCACCTGCACTGTCACCTCCGGGTTCTCCCGCTCCCGAGGCCTCACCTGCACCAGCACCTCCGGGTTCTCCTGCTCCCGAGGCCTCACCAGCACCGGCACCTCTGGGTTCTCCCTCTCCCGAGGCCTCACCGNTCCGGGTTCTCCTGCTCCCGAGGCCTCACCAGCACCAGCACCTCCAGGGCCTCCCGCTCCTGTCTTGGCTCCCGAGGCCTCACCTGCACCGTCACCTCTGGGTCCTCCTGCTCCCGAGGCCTCACCAGCACCGGCACCTCCAGGTTTTCCCGCTCCCGAGGCCTCACCAGCACCGGCACCTCCAGGTTTTCCCGCTCCCGAGGCCTCACCAGCACCGGCACCTCCAGGTTTTCCCGCTCCCGAGGCCTCACCAGCACCGGCACCTCCAGGTTTTCCCGCTCCCGAGGCCTCACCAGCACCGGCACCTCCAGGTTTTCCCGCTCCCGAGGCCTCACCAGCACCGGCACCTCCAGGTTTTCCCGCTCCCGAGGCCTCACCAGCACCGGCACCTCCAGGTTTTCCCGCTCCCGAGGCCTCACCAGCACCGGCACCTCCAGGTTTTCCCGCTCCCGAGGCCTCACCAGCACCGGCACCTCCAGGTTTTCCCGCTCCCGAGGCCTCACCAGCACCGGCACCTCCAGGTTTTCCCGCTCCCGAGGCCTCACCAGCACCGGCACCTCCAGGTTTTCCCGCTCCCGAGGCCTCACCAGCACCGGCACCTCCAGGTTTTCCCGCTCCCGAGGCCTCACCAGCACCGGCACCTCCAGGTTTTCCCGCTCCCGAGGCCTCACCAGCACCGGCACCTCCAGGTTTTCCCGCTCCCGAGGCCTCACCAGCACCGGCACCTCCAGGTTTTCCCGCTCCCGAGGCCTCACCTGCACCGTCACCTCCGGGGGCTCCCACTCCTGCCTCAGCTTCTCAGTCCTCACCTCTGGGGCCTCCCGTCCCTGCTCCATCCCTTGTGTCCCAGTGTTTGGGGCCATGCCCCCTCCTGCTGCCTGGACATTGTCCCCTCCCTGGGGCAGGGGTGGTGCTGCTGGGAGGTGGTCTCCTCCTTGCCCTGGCTGTGCTGGTGAGCAGAGTTGAGCTCCCTCTGGGCTATCATCCACCTGAACCTGCTTCTGGACCATTTCTTGATGCCTGCTCCTACCCAGCTCCTGTTTCACCACCTTCATCCTACCACAAAGCTTTCTTCTCCCAAGGTGCAGCTTCTCCAAGAGCCTCCTCTTCTTTCTTGGAGGCTTGAATTCATTTCTTAAAGGAACTGGAAAACAAAGAACAAGAGGCCCACAGGTATCAGAACAAAGAATTGCTCACAATAGTTTCATTCACATTCAGCTCTGCTGTTTGACCACAGGGAGCTCCAACCAGGTCAAAGAGCTCAATTTAAAAGCTCTTCAGAGCCCACCTCAAGGTTAAACCACTGCTGTGTGCTCTGGGTGGTCACTATATTGTGGTCTTGACTCCTGCCCTTGCCTTGGTCAGGTCTCACATGCTTTAAGGTACAGGTATACCATGGCATGGAGCAGTATAGACAGAGGGCTCCTTGAGGGACCTAAAGGGAGCTACTTAGAGGTCCAGATTAAGAGAAAACCCTGAGCTAAAGGCTTAAGAGCCAGTGAAGTTTTGATGTCCTATAACAGCAACACGTTCCCATCTAACCAGACCACCATACGCTATTTTTTCCTTCCAAGTACATGTTACTGGCTTTTTTTTCCTACCCCAAACTCCTGACACGTCCTCCTTTATCTTAACATCTCCCAGTCATCCTATTTGTGGGGATCAGTCTCTTCTCCCAAGAATAAGTGATAGGACAAGAGGAAACAGTCTCAAATTGCACCAGGGGAAGTTTAGGTTGGACATGAGAAAAAATGTCTTCCCTGAAAGGGTTGTCAAGGTGGTGTCCCCACCCCTGGAGGGGTTTCAAAGCCATGGAGATGCTGAGGGACATGAGTTAGCGATGACCTGGAAGTAATTGGACTTGATTTTAAAGGTCTCTTCCAACCTAACCAATTCTATGGTCTATATTATTTTCCACTCCCCTGCAGCAAAGTTTGAGGAGATGCTTTTCTCCTCCATACTGTTTGGATACAGAGAATGCACTGAAAGCCCAATGGGATTTTTTTTGTACTTGTTTCAGAGAAACTCCACAGAAGCCAGAGACCCAAGACCATTTCTTGAGCAGCCGGTGCAGCTCTCTGGATGCAGTAGATGCAGCTGCACTGAGCAGAAGTACCACCTTTTAAGGAAGACATCTAAACAAAGAAATCCTCCAGACTAAATAGGATTCATCTGTAGGGGTAAAAATGCTTCAAGACCTCAGATCACCACCTGCCTTAACTTCAGGTCCTCCCAAGTGGTGGCAACACTGGAGCTATAAAAATTTAGGCAGATGGATTTAACAAACATGCTCTCCAAGACAACCAAAACGTTTGTTCAAAATCTGCAGGAAAACCAGATCCCTCCCCACCCCCACAAAACCCACATCCTTTAAAAAAAGTCAGAATTAAATTGACAAAGCCTGAGAAATTAATGCACAACCTAAATATTTGAATGTTGGGCAATCCAAGCCACAGGTAGTGCTGCTCTCTCCCTGTATGAAAAATAGACTAATTATTTTTGTAGTGGGCTAAAGATGGGAAGCTCAAACTCACCCTGAATTCCTATGAAGATTATTCTAATTTTTCAAGAATCCAGATGTGGGAGTGGTGTTGCACAGAAAGGGCGAGTTTTAAAAAGGAGATTTAAATGCTTGCATATATTTCATCCCCAATTTCACTAATCGGATCTCTCCATTTCTCGTGTGCAATTAAACTTGAAGAATTTTGTTGACTGCATGTCAAACCCTGTGCTTAAAAAGGAGACTCAAGATGATTTTAAAATGCAAGAGCCCAAATGCTTATGGAAATAGGCAGATCCTACCTCCAGAGACAAAGCTCTGTGGTCATAAACTAATTATAAAATCAGCTATTACCCATGATATTTGTCCTTCTGCAAGTGTTTAATCAGGAATATGTCAAATCCCTGATCAGCTGGTAGAAGATCCTTAATGAAAGGCAGAATCTTCACCCTGAAGGAGCATGGAACTTACTTTCAAAAACCTCTCTGACATCAGCTCTGACAAAGGGAAGCTCTGCCATTGCTGCCATGTCTTCACTCTCCAAGCAAGGAACTGGAAGAAAACAACAGGATTGAAGCTTCCCAGAGTCCCTCCCAGCCATTTAACTGCTGTAGGACACATGCATTTGCCATAGGATCATAGACTGGTTGGGAAGGGACCTTTCAAGGCTTTTCTGCCTTTATTTAGTACAACCTGAGCTCACTGGAGGTTGAGGAAGTGGCAGCATCTTGGTCCTTCAAACACTTCAGCACCTGTGTAAAAGAGAAAGTGGCTGGAGACCCTGAGTGCTCCAAGCACCCTCCAAACTCCCTCTCCCACTGTTACTCTGAGCTCTGCCAAGTCACTGAGCCCAGATGACACCACCAAATACTTGTCCACCTGCAGCAAGCTCCAGAGCAAGGCAGGCAGCCAAGTGCTGAAGACCAGTGTATACAAATAAGAAAGTTTCCTGCTTCTGTAACACTTAAAAACACTTTTAGGAGCTCCTGAAAAGCTAGAGACCACCCACCCACATCCAAAACACTTAAACTCTGAGGACAGCTCTTTCCTCAAAGGAGTTGTCTGTTCCATTTCCAGACAGAGCTCCTGCAGACACCTGCATCCCACCCAGCAGCTCTGGAATTATTAAACCCAGGAGCTCCAAAGTCAAGCTCCTCCCATGCCAAAGTCTGGAAATAGCTACTAACTGTGCATCGCCCTTGATCAAAAGGGTCCAGAAGCAGCCAGAGGAAGGTTGACCTGTCCCATGAAGATGTAGACCAAGGTTTCATTTACCCTCTGCTTCTTCTCACCTCCTCAGTCTTACAGGAATCAAACACCCAAAGTAGTTGACAACACGTAATTAAGTTCTGCTGCTCTAAGCTTTAACTCTTCTCCCCTTTGCCCATCTGATGGTGTGAAGCCACCACACCACGCAGAAGCCCTGGAAGCCAGGCAGTGTTTGCTTCTACTAAGGAAAAGAGTCTTCACACTTGAGGGAAGAACCTCGAGAAACTGCTGAGTGGGTAACGCTGCCTCGGCTCCTCTGAAGGGGGAGGTTGAACTTCTCCACAGCCACCCTGCATCACACCAAGCAGCCTCCCCGAGCAGAAAATAAGGCATGGCAACAGTTTTCACACAGTTCTGCTCCATCAGGTAGGTCAGAAGCTCCTCAGTGTGACAGTGACATGTCAGTTTGCTGGCACTGGTCTGGGAAACCCAAAATACAAGTCTATTTATGGGCTTTGCTTTCTGCCCCAGGTCCTGGTCAAGCACAGGCACCTGCCCACTGCAATAATTAGTGTTTTATCTAAGATCTGAAGGGCTGTCTGGGGCCTCAGTGCCCCTCCCATTTCTCTTCCCAATAAAACTATATCAGTTTACTGAAACTGGGTTGAAGGCACCTTAAAGATCATCTAATTCTAACCTCTGCCATGGCAGGGACACCTCCCACTAGACCAGGTTGCTCCAAGCCCCATCCAGCCTGGCCTCGAACACCGCCAGGGATGGAGCATCAACAGCTTCCCTGGGCAGCCTGTGCCAGGGTCTCACCGCCCTCAGAGCGAAGAATTTCCTCCTAATCTCTAATCATCAGACATCCCAGACAGGTACCTGTATAATTTTCTGTTAAGATGTCTTTTCAGCACTCCACTCCCCCACTATTAAGTGGGAGAAGAGGAAGCAGCAGGTCAAGGAACCTGCCATAAATACTCTCAGGAACAATATTTCTGCATGAAGCTGCATCATCTTTAAGTCATCACAGTATGCCACAAAATCTGTTCATTTGATTCCCTATCAATTACACTTAAATTAAGTTTGATCAGGAGAAAGCAGAGAGAATTTGTCAGGCCTGAGTTTCTCTTTCTTCCCAGTTATTGCACCTTCATAAGTGTGAAATTTTGCTGCAGTAACAAGAAAAGGTAGCAGGAAGAATTGAGAAATAAGGTTTAAATACAACAAAAAATTTGTACAATATGACTTCAGGTAGAGAATGTGTTTTACTGAAGCATATTTTAATCCTGGCTCATCTTACCTTTTGCCAAAGGTTTAATAGAGGAAGAGAAGGAAAGGAGAAGGTGGGAGGGAACAGACCTGGAGTTAAATACAGGTTGAGAGATAAAAAAGAAAAATCAATATTCTCAGGTCTGTATATACAGGATTCTCCACAGTCTTCACCAAGAGTGAGAAAAATTCATCCATTGCCTGTTTTGTATGTGGCACTATCTGTTAATCAAGAAGCACTGGGGTTAAAGAGGTTCTTGACATTTTCCTTTATTAGCTCTATTTTCCTACTAGAAGTGGCAAAATGAGGCAACTCACACCTTTCAAAGCTGATACCTTGTTTGATGATGCCCATTTATGTCTGACTAGTACCCCAAGTAAGCAATGAGCAGGGCATCCAAGCTGCTATTTAACAGGAGACCTTTAATTACTTAGCAAGACTGAATTCATAGAATCAGGAAATGGTTTGGGTTGAAGGGACCTTCAAATGTCATTCAGTCCAACCCCCTGCACTGAGCAGGGACATGTTCAACTATCTCAGGTTGCTCAGAGCCCAACCTCCCCTGCAATGGTTCCAGTGATGGTGCAGCCACCACCTCTTTGGGCAACCCGGGACAGGCTCTCAGCACCCTCAGCACCAACAATTCTTCCTTCTCTCTAGTCTAAGTCTCCCTCTTTTAGTTTAAACCCATCCCCCCTTGTCCTGTCCTGGGAATCAGCCCAGGAGGCCATGGACAAGGTTTATTCACCTGCAGATCTAAGGCCAAAAGGGTTGGAGGGTGAAAATGCAAAAATCAGGAGCCATGAGCTGAACCATATTCATGTTTTGTGGGAAGATGTTAGAGGCAGATGCACCCACCCTGCTCAGAGGCAACTGGTACTTCAGAGATACTTTTTCCTCAGTGGCTCATTACAATTCCTCATTGTCAGACCACACTGAATGGATTGTTCCCAGAGCACAGATGAGAGATAAGGAAAGCTTGGCTGGTATTTAATGACCCCCCATTACCAGATCTGTACGTGGGCACTGTCAGCACACATCACAGTGACCACAGTGTCCTACCAAACCCACCACTAGCCAAGGAGAAGACAAGGTCCCCTCAAGTGGAATGCAGTTACTAGCTTTAAACAAGTGTGTAGCTTGCTTTATTAGCCATTATTTAGACCACTATAATTAGAAAACAAGTTAGATATGCAAGATAAACCATCCTGCCCTGAATAATACATGCTCTCCAGGGAGTTCTGGTGATTATACTCTGTTAAAGAGAGTTTTGTAGGAGTTTCTTTGTCCTGACTAAAGCAATACAGTGGTTGTGCCACATTTCCATCACAGCAAAAACCTGGTACACCCATAAAACGTGTCCCAGTTGTTGCTTTCCCTGATGAAGATCTCCAAGCAGCCATTAAACAGCAATTAGCTCTTGGGGATAGAAGCAGCACATAGTCTGTGTCTTCTCAGCTGGTTTAAAGCCTCTTTCCTGATGTCCCTCCCCTCTGATTGAAGCAAAACTCAGTTCAGGTGGAACTCATTCAGCCACATTAGTCTGCATCTCAAAAAAGCATCTTTACACTTCCTAGAATGAAACCAGAATGTTGCCCAAGATAAACACAGGATGATTTGCATAAGATAATCAGTTAGCACACAAGATTACTGATTTTTGTAGGCATATCATTCATGCAAGCAAGTGTCACTCTACAGAGGTAAAATTCAATCGCTTCTGGTACATGAGAATTTCAGGACTTGCTGCCCTCCTACAGATCCCATTATCCCATCAATAGTTCACAAATCAGAACAGTTTAAGTGTCTGCTTCCCAGCTCTCAATTAAGGAGGTCATTTTCCATCAGAAGTAGGGTGCATTACATCACCTCAGCCTCTGCTTAGGATGGTCTTGGGCAATACCCAGCCATGGGGATTGTCTGCAATCTGAAGGATTTACTCAGTAAACTGATGGCTCCTCTTAAGTACCTCATATCCACTCAGAAAAGCAAATAGAGATTATTTGCTCCTTTAAAATAATTATTTCCCAAGTACACAAGAGCATCTGAAGTCTTCATTTTAAGTGACCAAGAGCTCCACCTCAGTGAGAAAATCAAATATCAGGTCTCAGCAGCCCAGCCTTTACTACAAATACTAATCTATGCATATTTCCAACCAAAGTGGACCAAAAAGCTGAAACTTAGAAAGCTTTGTGGGCATCATCTTGCTGGAGTGACTAGAGAAAGGAGCTCCAGGAATAACCATTGTCTTTATACCCTTCTTCAATTTGCAGAGGAAAAAAAGAATTACTTCCTTGATAACACTCAAGACCCACAAGTGCTTTTTACTTCTGCTCTGTGTTCACAGGACAACGTAGGAATGGAGCAGCAGTTGACACTCCACACTTGCACCATGGTGTAAGGGTGATGTATGGTGTTGTTTCACTCTGGTCCAGTGTGTTAATTAATTTCATTTACACACAGACTGGCAAGGCAGGGTTATTGTATAGCTGTGGCTCTAACAGCCTCTGCTGCTTTGGAGAAGGCAAAAAAAAGCCCAACCCCTTCTTCTGGCACTGGAGTGTTAGATGCAGTCGTATCTAAATGTGGTGAGCACATGAATGTGCAAAGCAAGAGGAGATTTGCCAACTGCTGGTACCTCCCTGGTTCCTCTGCCCCCATATGTCTCTGCACTGGCTGCCTCTCACGTCACCGTTTCCATCCCCCTGCTCAGATGCTCTCCTATCATCTGGGGAAGAGGGAGCTGCATTCCCCGAGCAGAAGGCATGGAGAATGTGGGCTACTGATTGAAATAGAAGCATTTTCTTGGGCTGTACACACACATGGGTTTTGCTGAGCTCTGAGCATGCAGGTAGGGGTGGGGGAAAAAAACCCCAACCTTCTTTTTCCTACTCAACCAGACCTGCAGCCCCTCAACACTGACAAAAACTCACCCCAATGCTTCATTCCATTCACATGCCTCAGTGCACAAGATCATTTTTATTAAGCACACCTGAAATTCTCCAGGAGGGGTGTGTAATATGGATCCTTAAACATTCCTGGGAATTGCTGAGCTTTGCAGGCAGGCACCTACTGCTACCTTGCTCCAGCTGAAGGATGGAAAATGCTGCTTGAATTGCTCCAATAAAGCAGCAAAAGGTGGTTAATAGGAGCTGGTTTGCAGAGAAATATTGAAGCTGCTGGCTTAAAAATTTTGTTTAAATACCCAGAGTGTAACTTTCCTCTCATAACTTGAATTCTGCAGAACAAAGCTGATATTTGTTCCTGGTGATACAATAGGTGCAGACCAGAGCTTATGTATAATGTATGATATCAAAACCACTGGCTCTTCCTATGTCTTTTGGGCAATTATAAGGCTTAACAACTGACTTTAAGATTAAAACACTTTCTTATCCTTTATTTAAAGGGCAGATCATTTTTTCATAAGGATACTTGTCATATAGGTGTAGTTTTGTTCTCATAAAATAATTTCCAGCCCCCATGCAAGTAAAATCAAATAAAGTGAGGTTTGTTTTTTTAATGGGTTTGAAATGCTTTCTCTGGTCCCTCAGGTATGTTCCTCTGGAGAGAAACTTGCCAAGTGTCCTTCTCTGGAGAGATTCCAAAGGGGCCTGGACATGATGCTGGGCCCCCTGCTCTGGGGGAGCTGCTGGAGCAGAGGGGTTGCACCAGAGCATCTCCAGAGGTCCCTTCCAACCCCACCACTCTGATCACCACAAAAGCTGTTATTTATATTTATGTTTAACTTTCCTTCTTTTCACCCCCCAACATTTTTAATAAGCATCCCAGGTGACAGATCTTTGACACTGAACTCCAAGTGTGACAGCTCAAAACTGACCCCTCACTGCAGCCCATTAACCCTGTGCCTTAAACTGGTGTGTAATTATCAACCCCAAGGTGCTGGGAGCCTTCTGCTGGCTGCAGTTCTGGCCCCATCTCAAGCAGCCATTAGGAAGCCACGTTTGCTGACACTCGAGTAAAACAGGAGCAAGTTAACTGCTTTGATATATTGGTGATTGTTGTTGAGCCTTCAAAGAGCAGCCAAGCCTGGGAGATAAGATAGCTCCTCCATGAATGAAATCTTAATTTGCCTGGGATCCTCCTGGGGAGGAGCAGCAGCTCTGGGTGTGTGTTATGCAAACAACCCTCACACGCTGGGGCTTGTGCAGCATGTCACAATTAGTGTAGGTACTTCTGCCTCTCATATGCAAACAAATTTAACATGGCACAAAGATCCTGGAGATACGTTCATTTTCCACAGCCCAAGCTCTCTCCTGCGCTTGGAGGCAGCTCAGGTACCTCCAGAAAAGGGTTTTTTTGGTGGGTCAGCCATCTCCACCTCAAGTATGATGCTACCCACGTGCATTCCAAGATGTTGGCAGGACAGAAAAAGGAATTTACAGCTCTTGCTGGATGAGGTTCTCTGGGGAACAAAGACAGAGGAACTTTTGAATCAGCAAGTGTGTTCCTGTGCAAGCTCCAGCAAGGCTATTACTCAGAAGCATCCACAGGAAAAGAAAATATTGCCTCCTGCTACCAGATAAGCCATTGCTGTGTATTTGTGGAGCTCACATCCAGCATGTGGAGACACTTCACGCTTTTAGTAACTGCCTTGAGTCTGGCTCTGTCACTGAGGAGAGGAACAATGCTGTGCTCTTAATTAACTGCTCAAATGAACTATAAAGAATGTTATTTGCAGGAGTTATTTTGTCTTTATTATGGATTTTTAGGAAGCAGTAATTCACCTTGCTGCGTGGAGAAGGTGCAAGAGAGGCCACATAAAAGCTATAAATACAATTAATTGCAGAGTGAGGCACAATAGCATTAAGGTAGGCTCTGGAACTGGCTGCCCAGGGGGGTGCTGGAGTCACCATCCCTGGAGGGGTTCAACAAATGAGTAGATGTGGAGCTTTGGGACATGGTCTGGGGGTCAGGGAGATGTTGGACAAAGGTTGGACTGGATGATCCTGGAGGTCTTTTCTAACCTAAATGATTCTATGGTTCTATAAGAGCCATGGAAACTGTCCCATCTCCTTTATTCCTTTCTCTTAAACTTGATTGTCAGAAGCAAGAGCCATTGAACCTTCCCATCAAAGCCCTGGTGTGGCTGAAACCCTTGCCAAGAGCCAAGCAGCATTGATGACTTGTAAGAACGAGCGGGTTTAGAGCCACTCCAGATGCAAGGAATAATCCCAGCACCTCCCAAACTGGGCCCTGAATGCACAGCCAGCTGCAGCACCAGCATGGTGGAGACAAAAGCCTACAACGAGCAGCTTCAGAAGCCATTCAAATAGATCAAGAAGAGACGTCAACTGCAGTCAATCTATTTAAATTCATGAGGCCGTATTTGGAAACATGGCAGAGAGCTGCAGGAATATAAATGTCTCTGAATTAAGCCTTACAGAAAATGTATCTTTCGATAGTCTGCTCAACATCTCAAGGCAGCCTGACACCATTATGCACAACATCAGTACGGGGAATAAAGAACCAGAGAAATCACAAAACTCATGATTAATAAAAGAGCCCTGAAAAAGACATGCCCTGGGTTGGGAGATGTTTCTCAGAATGGGAAATATGGCAACAAGAGCCTCAAGTTACAGTTTGTATACACATTATATATATATATATACACATACTTTGTGTGCATTTAGATGTATACACATATTTATATAACCTAAACATGCGTTTTACTTCTCCAGACTGTTGATATGTATCAACATTAGATTATAAACCAGCTCCCTCATTCCTTAGCTGTGGAAACCCTTTACAGATCCATATGTTCCTTTCAGCACTACAAGGATCCCAAAAGGAAGGAAAGACTAACAGAGACCTGCAGTTCCCCCACCAGCTGCCTGCAGAGAGGCCACCAACCCTCTCTGCAGATCAGGGCAAGCAACTCAAGGAAACATTTCTCCCCTCCCAATATTCCCCTTGGGCTCCTCAGATTAAGGCATCTCCCAAGGCCATGCTCTAAAGCAATTAGACTAAGGAAAGTCACAGCAGGCTTAGACTCATAGAATCATTTTTGTTGGAAAAGACCTTTGAGATCAAGTCCAACCATTCCCCATCCCTGCCAGGGCACCACTAACCCCTGTCCCTCAGCACCACATCTCCACGCCTTGGAAACCCCTCCAGGGATGGGGACAACCCCTGCCCTGGCCCTGCTGCCCACACCATTTCTGTTTCAAGGCAGGACACTCACTGCATAGCCAAGTGGCACAGAGTAAATTGGATTTCAGGTGGTGGTTCCACAGGTGAAAAGAGCAGCAGCCCCAGACGTGCTCAGAGCAGCAAGACAGAAGAGGCAGCTGGAGGTCAGTGAGGGATGAGGGCAAAGGCATCTCCTCCTCTCATCACATCAGCCCCTGGTCCCTCTGCACTGCTGCAAAGCCCCAGGACACCCCTCAGAGGTGATGAAACACTGTCAGCTGGAGGCCACCCTCCCAGCTCTCCCCAGCCAAGGCAGACCTGCCTCACCAGTGCTCCTCTGCACCTCTTGGCAAACAAACCCCCGAGTTACACTTCAAAGCAACTGGTTTGGCACCATTCCAGTTAACACGAGTTCATCCCCAGCCCTTATCAACATACCCAGCCTGAGGGACAACCTGAAGGCTGAGAGAAACTTCCCTGGCCTGCTTTTCTGGGAGGCATCGCAACAAATGATGAAGCATCATCAAAAATAACAGGCACAAGTTGCAAATAATTGGGGCACTTTTGTCATTAACTATTCCCACTTGTGGCAGCTTATTAGGCCCATAGTCAGCTGGTAACAACCTTAGGTTTGGGTTATTATTCAAGCTGCATGTCTTTGAAGGCCTATTAATGGCAAGGACAGGATAGCCCAGCATACTAAACAGCTACAGCAGGGCTCTACAAACATTTATTAACCACTAACTGGGTGTTCGAGGCCAGTTTGCTCCAAGGACAGACATTAGTTAAATAAGACAGAGAAAAATTCAAATAGAAGGAAAAAGAAAATGGTTTATGCTCATCTCTCCCTTTGGAGGTTTGGTTCAAATGCACCTGGGCTCTGCTCCTCTTGAGTTTTCTAATCACTTCAGCATCACAACTAGCCCAAAAAACTGAGAACAGAGACTTAAAATAGGGAAGATGTAAACAATTAATGGTGTGGCTCCTCAGCAGCCTCCTGCCATGGGATAAACCAGCACTAATGGACATCACTCTGATAGATTTTATACCTCAAGGAGCATATTTCAAAGGGAGATTCCCTCAGAAGCAAAACCAGGGGTCATAAAATACAATCCAGAGCCATAATAAAAACCCACTGCAAAAATATGCTGAGCAATGAGGTTCTCTGCATATAACAGGGATTTTACCCTCCTTAATACCAAATTAGCTCAGACCACACCATGTTCTGTCTCCTCTCCCAGCCCACAAAGCCCCATTACCCTCAACCATTTCTCCAGCACTTTAGCAGGACCATAACTCCTCATTTCTCTGTGCACAGCATCTTTATGTAACCAACCAGAGCTTTTTAAAGAGAGAGGAAAATAGCTTTGAAATCAAATTTAACTCTCTGTTTCTTTACTTACCTGCTAACAACCCCCACAGAAATCCTATAAACAAAACACTTGGTCAGCAACACCTCCCAGGCTTGAGACACTCAAAGCTTTGAGCCAAACTCACACTCTCCAAACAGACCCCAGCTCCTGGGAGGGGGTTTTTATACCCAACCCAGTTCACATGACCAAGCCTTTATCAGGACCACGACCCACCTGTGGTGGGGTATAAAAGGGTTCTCCAGGACACCATATTTTTTTCTTCAGGGAGAAAAAGAACAAGCCTAAAGCTGAATTACTAGAAGCTGCTTATCTGATAGGTTGGGAAGGCAGCAGGACAATCATTGATCCAGCTGAAAACACCAAATATTTCCTCAGATTTACTGTTTCAGCCTGTTTTTTATGGGGAACACCTGAGGCTCTTGGCCACCCTCAGGTGGGTGTTAATGACTAAATGCCCAGGGCTGGTTGTGACCTACTTGTATAAAAGCTTCTCCTTCACCACCCTCCCATTTCTTCTTTTGCTTTGAGGTGTGCTGAGCAGACCCTCTTGGTGGCCTTTGGAGATGGAGTCAAGCTAAGGAGGTATGTGATCAAGCTTTATACATGTTTAAATGCATTATTTTTAAAGGAAGGGATCTCATTGATTGGAGTTGAGGCTTTTCCAGTGTTTTGAAATTAATAAATTGACTGGTGTTGAGTATGTGCCCCTAAGCAAGCAATATAATTAAGCAGAACAGGGAGCATTTAGGTAACAATTCTTATATGAACAGAGTGACCTTTGAGAAGATAAAGCAGTAAATAACAGCATTGCACAACTTGCTGCTCCTGCTTAATGTTGTTTTCTCTAATGCTTCAAAGGAAGAATTCAGATTACACTGAAGGAACTACCAGGTCTTGTCCTCTAATCCCTGCTGATATCTCTCTCATGTGTCTATTAAAGCCTCTGTAATATTTTTAATCATAAAAAAAATATTTATTTAACCACAAAAAATATTTTTTAATCATAAAAAATAGGTTGTATTGTGTTAGGTCCCAGTAATGCCATCTTTATGCAGGGCTGACAAGGAATTTCGTTTAAGCTTTGTTATGGATCAAATGAGAGATGGATTAAGCAGTAGAACAAGAAGATCCTGAAATCTTCTTACACAACACAGCCAGAAACCATGAGTATTTTCTTTTCCTAAGTAAATAGAGTTATTGAAGGGATTTATCTGCTGTAGTGGGACCAGGTGATTTATGGAGGCTAGAGGTGGGTCTGTGTGTCCAGAAGCAACGGAGCTGGGGAAGGGTGTAGAGCAGGAGTGTGGTGAGGAGCAGCTGAGGGAGCTGGGGGGGTTGAGCCTGGAGCAAAGGAGGCTCAGGGGAGACCTTCTTGGGGCCTTTCAGGACTGGAAGGGGTCTACAGGAAAGCTGGGGACAATCTTCTTTGGCAGAGCCTGTTGCAGAACTTGGACTAGATCTGCCATAAAACATTTGCATGGCTATCTCAATGAGTTGCTCCAGGATTGAATCCCTCCCTGAAGACTCATCCCTTCCCGTGGTGATGCTGTCACTCCAGCAGCTGACTCAATTACATCTCTCAGAAAGGGAGTTTTTCCATAAAAAAACAACCCCAACAGTGTTGGCATCAAGTGCTTCCACTGCTCTGTGGGTTAGGTTGGAATTAACTATGTAGGTGTCCTCCAGCAGCCTGTAATGATTACCTGCTTTGTTGTGCTGCCTTTTGGAAAACATTATCAGAGCCCTCCTTGCCTGGGGAGAGTGTTTGCAGAGGCCCCTCTGGCTTTTGTGTGGGGATTACCTGCCCTTTGCAGACTGGGCACCTTCCTCTACCATTTACTGTGGTGAACAGTTAATCTCAGGCATGTCAACCTATAAAACTTTGAAGTGTAAAAATCTGCTTACAGGCTGGAAGGTCATTTCCCTCTAAGGAATCTTCAGGGTTTTGCACATCTGGTGGCTGAGCTGCCACGTTTCTGCCCAAAGCAACCTCTGGTTGGGCCCTGGGTAGGAGGAGGTCAGAGGTGAGCCCCAACTGCTCCTCTTGGTCCTACATCAGGTGTGTAGAAACCAGTCATGGCAGAGGGGCACTTAGCTGGGACCCACCAGTCTTTTTATGGCATATTGGAGACAAGTTTGATTGCTTCTCCACCAGCAGGCACAGGGCAGGATGGGTTTGATGTCTCCTACTCGTAGCTGGTCTTGATTTCAGCAGCTGTGCCAGGAGTGAAAGGATCTTGTATAATTTCCAGCTTCTGGAAGCATCAAGGAGCTACATAATAAAGCAGGCTGGGGATATACACAATGCTGATGTGATTGCCAAGAAAGAGTGAGGAAGAAAAATCTTATCTAGCCCTCATTCCTTCCCTCAAAACCACATTCATCTTTTAATCATGGTCTTGAGAGATGATCCTTGAACAGACAGCTGGGAGGAAGCTGCCAGCCAGGAGGACCTGGTGTCTTCTCCTTCCTCCTCTGAGTCCCTGCTCCCAGGGCTCTCAAGAGAACGTTCTCCTGGAGCAGAGTTTGGTGCTTTGGAGACCTCCAGGGACATCTTCATGGCCCTACGTGCAGACCAGCCCCAATGGAGAATGTGTGAGGCTAAAGAGACAAGCAGGTGAAATAGGAGCTATTATACATCAATTTTATTTTTTTTAAGGCTTTTGCAGCCAGCCAGGCAGGTAGAAACAGCCCCCAAACCACCCAGGAGACCCAACAGTTAATATTTCTTCAGTGGTTGGTCTCCAGGGATATCATCCTGATTTCCTGAGGGATAATTTGGCTGCCTGCTCCATCTGAGTGTGCCTCCACAGCTGCAGAAGCCCATTGAGATGTGGTGGTGAGCAAATCACTGCAGTTTGAAGTTGGTTTTTTTTTTTATTTTATTTTTTTTCCTCCCAGGGCTCAGCTGTTTAAAATACACTGAATGCAAAATCACTGGTAAGTTACAATGTGCTTAAATTACCCTAATTAAAGCTTCTGTAGTGTGGCACAGTTCATGATATTTCATTGCAAATTATAGCTCGTGCACCTACCCTGGCAAGCGGGCGTCTTCCCTTAGCTCCCTAGTCAAAGGAGTAGGAAGAATGGGAAGAAACAAACTTTCCAGGCTAAATTGAAACCCAACCAGATGAAGGCTTTTGATGAATCCTTTAGCACCTCTACAATGAGGCAAACAGTTAAATTATGGGGCTGAAGAGCTTCATCTGATGGTGGGAGAGAGAGAAATCCCTCCTTGGGAAGGTTTGGCTTGGTTGCTATTTTTAACAGCTTGGCTGCACCACATGAAAAGGTGTATTTGATGTTGCTCATCAATTTGTGGCTTGCAAGTCCTCCTACTGCAGGCAGGAGCAAGTCAACCTTGGTGAGAGGTCTCGGGAGGAGCTACTGAGGGAGCTGGGGTTCTTCAGCTTGGAGAAGAGGAGGCTGAGAGGAGACCTCATTGCTCTCTACAACTACAAGGAGGTTGTGGTGAGGCTGGGGTTGGGCTCTTCTCCCAAGGATCTGACAGGACAAGAGGTGATGGCCTCAAGTTGCACCAGGAGAGGTTTAGATTGGACATTAGGAAGAAGTTCTCTCCTGCAAGGTGGTCAGGGACCAGGACAGGCTGCCCAGGGAGGTGCTGGAGTCACCATCCCTGGAGGGGTTCAACACACGAGTAGATGTGGAGCTGTGGGACATGGTCTGGGGGTCAGGGAGATGTTGGACTTGCTGATCCTGGAGGTTCTTTCCTGATCCGAATGACTCTCTGATTCACAGCCAGCTTCACGTGAAGCAGAAGAAAACAGAAATAATCCTCCTGGCTCTTATTGATCTCCCTTGATGTTGTTGCAAGCTGGGAAGCCAAGCTATTTATTGCCTGAACTTTGGATAGCCACCTCTGATTAGCTCAGCTCTCACCAGCAGATCTTTACAGCTCAGAGAAACGCTGTCAGGGAGTGTGGGAAGATGTGAGGTTACTGAACAGATGCCATTTTCCTTCCTTGCTGAAGAAATTCAGAAATATTCCAGGCTAACCTTAGCACAGCTGATGGCAAAGCAGGTGGTGTTGGCATGCTCCTGAACTTGGGCTTCTCATTGTTATTGACAAAGGAGCTGGGATATCTGCTGGAGATTGACAAAATACAGCATGGGAATATTCAAACTATACTAATTTAGCTGGATGAAGTCCTGCTTGCCTGCTGAAGCTCTCAGGCCAAATGTAAGGATGCTCTCATGCACAGGTTCCACCTGGCAAACATCTTGGCAGAGGAATGTCTCTGAAGGTCCAGCCTGGCATCCTTTGGTCACAGAGGTTTCCCCCTGGGGAACTCTGAATTTACAACCCAGAACTTCTCAGCAGCCCATAGCAAACTCTGGGACACCAAACTGCAGAGACAGGAGAGGTCAAGGGCTGTCTGTCTCCTAGACCCATTCCATGGAAGGGAACTTATGTTCCCAGAGCTTTGAGGAACCAGCCTGTGCTCAGTGCAAAGGGATCTCCAACTCCCCCTTGAGGTGGAAATCTTCTTCAGCCCCTAGATCTAGAGATGAACATTTGAGCAAGACCCCTTATGTAGGTACCTGGTGACTTGAACATCACTAGAAGTAAAGAAATTCTCATTTTCAACCTTCTTTCTAGTAAAGGAAGTTTTAAAAATATTTGAGCTCAGCTCTCCAGGAGGAGGAGCAGAAGAAAGTGGAACTTTCTTACCCTTTCACTTACAAACAAGTGGAAAAAATGAAAATAAGACTAAATAAATTAACATTATCAGCAGTCAGGGATCGAGTCTTTTAAAATCTCATAATAGAACACTCAAAGTCTCACATATTCAACTCTAACCTTTAACTTCAGGATCTTTTCTACCCATATATTCTGTTTTGATGCTATCCAGTCTGTTTTTCCCAGAGCTGGTCTGGGATCCTGAGCTGTCACTGCTGTCCTTGGGTATCAAAGAGACACCATCGAGTATCAATCTCACTTTCATGTCCATTTATATTGATCACATCAGATAAATACTTAGTTCCTGGGGATTTTCCTCCTCCAGTCAATGCAGAGCACCCAGTTGGGATGATCAACCATGGAGGGACCCAACAAATTATTGGATGTCCAGTGAACTTGTGCAACTTCCCAAGCAAATCCTCTCTTCCAAACAATTCATTTCCAATTCATATTGCATTGATTGTGGGGCTAGAAAGTTGCTGGACTTCTGCTGGTGTTTTCCTGAGCTGCTTAAATTCATCACCTCTTAAGTCCAGCAGATAAATATTCAGGATTTCTCAGTGTAGGACTGGTCCTTTCGGGGTGCTTGGTGTGAGCCAACTCAGGGGAGTGCTGCCTGGGATGAAATGCAAAGTAGCAGCATCTTGGATTAACAAACACCAATTTCTAAAATAGCTGCTTTTAATTACTGAGCTCCAAATCAGAGAGTCAACATCAAGGGGCTGCTTCTCTCTATTGAATGTGAATAATATTTAAAAGTGAGATGTCTTCTAACCCTTTAATTTTCACCTTCTAGGGATGGTTCTGACTCACACTTTTAATTTCTTCCTATTTTTTTTTTAACTTCCATGGGTTGCACTTGAAAGCCTGGAATAAGTGGAGAGCCCTGATCCCAAATTCCTTGGCAAACCTCCCTGCTATTGTGAGGAATGTTGTGTGCCAAGAGCCCAAGAGTGAACCATAGGATGGAGTTGTTCTGACACTCCTTGGTCACTTCAAATACCTCCTGAAATCCTCATCTTTGTGGCTGAAGCTTTCCTGGGTGTAACATTCCTTTATCCATGGATATTTTGGAAAATGAGAGAAATTCTCAGTTTCTATGTGGCTCTTGTGCCTGAACCATGGAACCTCCAAACTCAAAGGGTCTACATGAGGTGTTACCACCATGGAGCTCTGGAATTCCTCCCCAATTTTATTACAATTATGTGAAGTCCTTAAGGATAAGGTAATTTTCCCAATTTATAGTCTCAGTGCTGCTGAGCTGGATGAGGTGAGTTTCATTCACACCTGGGACAAGTTCCATTCAGTTATTTGTTAAATTCTACAAATTGTTAAATTCTAACTTCCAGTAGGTGAGCTTTGGGTTTGTTTGGTTTGTTTTTTTTTCCTTAACTAATGGAAAAAATGTCTCGATTATGATTTTTATCTGAAGCCAATTGACTGTAGAGGCACAGAAGGTGATGGGTGATGACTGATCTTCTGACAGCCCATGGCTTGGGATGGGGGAATGTCTATCAAACAACCAACATTAACTTGACCTAAGGCTGACTTTGAAGTTTGATCTCCAGCAGGGAGACCTATCTAATGATTAAACCCTGGGATTAGGCTCTGAGGTCCACAGCTAATAACAGCCTTGGGTGCTCAGAGCTGGGATGCTGCAATTCTTCATTCTAGACACATGCTGACCACGGTGAAATCCAAGGGCTGAGGGAGATGATTTAGAGGCAGTCCCTGAGCAAAGAGCTGCTCCCAGCCAGCCCAAAGAGATTAGCAGAGGAGTGAAGGTTGGACTCTGATCCCTTTAGAGGTTCCGTGCAGGAGGGAGGCACCTGAGGTGACTCTCAGCAGGGCAAGATTCATTGAACCTGAAGGAGAGGTCTTGAGGAAGCTGACTCTGCTGTTCTCAGCTGTGGTGTGCAACTGAGAGCAGCAAGTCCTGCCTTTGGAGGGCTGGTTATCCCTGGGGAATCCCAGAAGAGAAGGGTGGAAATGACCATGAGATCAGGGGCCAGGACCTGGGGATCTCCAACCCACCAGGGCTGTGGTTGAGAAAGTGGGAGAAGGGGAAAAGAGGAGTCATCGCTCAAACTGAGTTGGCTGAACAGATGGGAGCGTGTTCCTGCCTCTCTCCCCTACCTGTAACACAAGCCTGGAGGCCTTAGAGATGCCACCCTCCTGTGCTGGTGTGGCAGGACCCCCAAAAATGCTTAGTGCTTGCCTGGCCCAAGATACAGGAGGGGCTGTTAGAGTGTGATGCTTAATGTGCTCTAATGAATCTTTAAAGTGCTTTTCTGTAGCCTTTAACAGAATCATAGAATGGGTTGGGTTGGAAGAGACCTTCAAAGGTCATCTACTCCAAGCTCCTACAAGAAGCAGGGACATCTCTACCTAGGGCAGGTTGCTCAGAGCCCCAGCAATCCTCACCTTGAATGTCTCCAGGGATGGGGCCTCCACCACCTCTCTGGGCATCCTGACAGGCTCTCACCACCCTCAGCACCAACAATTTCTTCCTTCTCTCTACTCTAAATCTCCCTCTTTTAGTTTAAACCCATCACCCCTTGTCCTGTCCCAACAGCCCCTGTTCAGAAGCCTGTGAAGGTGGTTCAGAAGGTTCCATGACTGGTGCTCAGAGCAGCCTCCCCCAGCCCTCCCTGGGGACTTCCCAACCCACACGATGTTCTGGGGGCAGATGGTCTCAGGGAGGAGGATCCCTGTCCACATCCACAATTCTCCAAGGGAGGAGTATTTTTACTCTGATCTGTGAAACCCAAGTGAAACTGTGGGTCCTCAGGATTCCATTTCATTCTGTGTTGAGAAAGCACCTCAAGGATGGGTTTTTTCAGTGCTTTATTAAAGGTTTTTAATATGGATGATTGCATCCAGCCCAGCCCAAATCTGCTCCATCCCACACAGGTATTTATCTCAGCTCGCAGATTTTGTTTGCTCAAGACTCCAAATTAGAGAGTATTTAAAGCAGATAGCACATCTCTAAAAATACACTGAATTCACAATGAAGCTCCAACATTCTCCTGCTAGATTTCACACATCTCATTTGATTTCTGAAGAGAAAAGGTAAACACAGAAATTGCCTTTCCCCGGGTCTCAGGCACTGCTTGTAACAATAAAAGAGGAATATTTCCCATATTATTACCTCGTATTTGAAGTAGAGAACAAATAGCCAGTCCCTTGGCAGGCAAGGGAGCCAAATCTCTGCCTTTTTAATCTCTTTATTGAGAATATAAACTCCTATGCAAATGCAATGGCTGCTGGGCAGACCCAGTTGAACACAACAGGAGGATGGGACCAAATTACTTCTGTCTCAATAGGACCTTTTAATAAAATTTCCTTTACGTGGCCCCAAATCTTGCCAGGTTAAATTCTCCCTTTATCCATGTTCATATTGTTAGTGGATTTTGACAGCAGAAGGTTGTGGTGATGGGAAGAGCTGGAAGTAGGATGGTTACACTGGAACTCATTATTTAGGGAATTTTCCTTCCGTGGGACAGCCCATTAAATCTCTAAATTGTTTTATTTGCTACTTAAGAAAGTCTTTGGGTGTCAGGAGCTAATGGAAGGAGCCTTAGAAGAAAATTTGTAGATTCTATAAAGTAGAAGGAGCAGAGTTTGTACAATGTCATAATTTTTGACCTTGTAGTAAAATGAGATTGTGCATCATAAAAGCATTTATAAAATAAATACAAGTATTTCTCCCTTAATTTTGAGGGCTAATAGTTACAAAATTCAGGCTTATCAAAATGTCCTCGTCATTACTTTAAAAAAATAAACCAAACCCAGGCTCCAACACCCTCACACCAAACAAGTTTCTCCTCCTGTTCAGATGGAGCCTCCTGGGTTCCAGTTTGAGACAGCAGCAGGTGGGATACCATGAGAATTAAAAAGCAGCATATTTGGGGAAACAATTTCGTGCTGAGATGAAATCACCCTTTCAGAATTTTCTTTTTTAAAAATTTTAGTTTGGAATAGTTTTTTATTTTTTTCCCCTAAGAAAAGGTAACCAGAAAATACAGCTCCATACTCCCAGTCCAAGTACTTGCATGGAGGCCGTGCCACAGTCTCTAGGCATAGAATAAACCCCCAATCTAATATCAACACAAATATAACTGTATTTATCTCCACAATAACCTCTTCTTTATGACACGCCACTTTCCTTGCAAGCCTAAGAAAGAGCTGTGGAAAACACAGGTTTGAAATACCTCTGTGTGTGTGGAGCTTATTAAATTAGCCCCATCCTTTCAGTAGATGTATCTAAAAAATAGATTAAAACTCCAGTCATTTCATGGTCTGAAAAGAGCACCAATAAAAGCGAAATAATGTGTGTAGAGGTTAGCAAGGTGGGTTCACCTTTTGGAGAACACTGCTTGATGCAAGAAGAAAAGGCATTTACGTGTCCTCCTGGCTTTGCAGAGGTGGGTTTGTGAGAGAGGATGAAAAAGCTGTAAAAACATCTGGAATGATGAAGTGCTGGGGTCTGGGCTGTTGGAGTTGACCTATGGATGACTCACAACCCAGCAACATGATTTGTTCCCCAACTGGTTTCAGGCCCCAGAGGCAGAACCCCACCTGGGTGAGGTCCCACCTTCCTCTGGGTGATCATGGCTGAAGCTGCTTGAGATATTTTAGCCACCTATAAGATGAAAGAATCAAGCCAAGGTTGTGGGAGAGTGGAAAATTGAGTAGCTGTGGAGCTTCAGGACATGGTCTAGGGGTCAGGGAGATGTTGGACTTGCTGATCCTGGAGGTCTTTTCCAAGCTGAATGATTCTATTCCATGATTCCAAGTGTCAGAAGCTGCCTGAGATATTTTAGCAATCTCTAAGCCTCTTTCCTTTGACAGCAGCAGCAAGACAAGGCTGTGGGAGAGTGAAATCTCTTCTGGAAGATTGCACCCATTGCTATATTAAGTGGTGGAAAAACACCTTCCAGTTGCTCTAGCCTCTGAAAATGATCATCTACAGAGGGACCTGGGCAGGGTGGGTCCCTGGAGGGGTTTCCAAGCTGTGGAGATGCGGTGCTGAGGGACAGGGGTTAGTGGTGCCCTGGCAGGGCTGGGTTAGTGGTTGGACTTGATGATCTTAAAGGTCTCTTTCAATCAAATTATTCCGTGAAAGGAAACTTCTGGGCTTGAAGGAGCCCAGGAGTGTGTCTAGCAGAGGACCGTGGTACCACGTGGAGGGCTCCATGGAGTTTAATCATTTTCCTACACACATTTGTTCTGTTTCCTCTGACAGCTTATTGTAATCTAAAAAAAAAATGAGTTCATTATAAATGTATTTTTTTCCCATTCTCTTAATCTGGGAGACTTTTACGATTAGAATTCTTAAACGGAACTCATTTAATGTTTAAAAAGACAGAATTGCTGCTAATTAAAGATAACAGTAAATCAAACACATGAAACAATCACATTCTGTACTGAATGTGATTACAACGGCTGATGTGCTGAGTACTGGGAGATCCCATCCTCTGGTGATGATGGAAACACATCAGCAGAAGTATCTTAGTGTGTCTTCTCTGGTATTGCAGCTTTCACCCTCTGCTCAGGTGGCTTTTAGCTATTTTTTGGTGTGCATGAAGAAGAGTGTGGGCAGCAGGTCAAGGGAGGTTCTCTTCTCCCTCTACTCTGCCCCAGTGTGGCCACCTCTGGAGTGTTGGGTCCAGTTCTGGGCTCCCCACTTCAGGAGAAACAAGGAGCTACTGGAGAGAGTCCAGTGGAGGCTACAAAGATGCTGGTGGGACTGTGCTGAGGAAAGGCTGAGAGCCCTGGGGCTGTTGAGCTGGAGAAGACTTGAGAGGGGATCTGATCAATGCTGGTCAAGAGCTAAAGGGTGGGGACAAGAGGCTGGGGCCAGACTCTTGTCAGTGGTGCCCAGGGACAGGACAAGGGGCAACGAGCACCAACCGGAACCCAGAAGGTTCCACCTGAGCAGGAGGAGAAAGTTGTTTGGGGTGAGGGTGTTGGAGCCTGGCCCAGGCTGCCCAGAGAGGTTGTGGAGGCCACAATGGAGCAGAGCTGGCTAATAAGCAAAACAAAACTAAAGTTTGGAAATAGTCAAACTCAACCCATTTGGGAGGAATTTTTAGGAACAGAATTAACTGATTAACATCCACTCTCGTGTCTGGCTCTGCAGAGCCACTTGAGCATATTCAGCTCCATCTCCATGATAGGCAGAGACACGTGTTATCTTGGCATCAAATTAGATGCCAGTTTAAATCTGGTGTAGCTGAATTCAAGCAGCTCTCAGGATATCTGAAGAGATGCTCAGGGAGACAAAGGCTCCAAGCCCGTTGTTCTGGCAGTGAGGACACTGGTGGGGATTGGATTGAACTCGTGCCATTAACCCCAAGGCCCCAGTTTACGCTCACTTGGCTCCGTGTCAATTAAGTGAGAGGCTGGAGAGTCATCTGAGAAGTTGTCCAGAGAGTCTGATCTTGTCTCAAGAGTGACCCTCCTTCGTGAGGTTGGTGATATGCACTGGAACCAGCGGGGCAGGAACAGTGACACTGAAATGTGGATTTGTGGAGAGTCAGTGTTTCAGGGCATTCCTACTAGCACTGAAATAAAACACCACAATGAGGGTAAAGCTCCTTTCTTGGAGTGCTAGGACAGGAGGAAACAGCCTCAAGTTGCAATGGGGAAGTTTAGGTTGGACATGAGGAATAATTTCTCCCCCAAATGGGAACAGGCTGGGCAGGGCAGTGGTGGAGTCCATCCCTGGAGGGGTTTCCAAGCTGTGGAGATGTGGTGCTGAGGGACAGGGGTTAGTGGTGCCCTGGCAGTGAGCTTGATGATCTTAAAGGTCTCTTGCAACCACAACAATTCTCTGGTTTAGGATGCTCCGGCTGCTGGCAGATGGGAACTGAGGTAGAATGATGAACATGGTGGTTCTTGATGGAGATGGTTTGCCTAAACCAATGCAAAAGCCAAAGCTGTGCCAAAGACATCCAAGTGCTCCTGTGCAAGGAATAAGTCCATCCCATTTTAAGAATTTACAGTTACCTTAAGAATTTTATCTTTATTCTGAGAGCAGGACTCAGGTTCCAAAAGCAGAGGAGAAAAAGGAGTATTTTGCTCATTTTCAGGGCCCCTTGAGCTGTCAGAAGGGGACAGAACCCTTTTGTGCATGAGAACCAAGCCCCCTCTAGCTAATGGCACAGAGGAATATTAGAAATACGTTCAAGAGTGAATAAATCAGGGGAGAAAAAATATCTAAGCATTAATTAGATTTGGAATGTATTGCACATCTCTCAGATCAAGGACCTTATAATTAAAAATGAGTTTACAGATCGGGTTTTTTCATGTAGGAAAGAGTCATCCACACTATTTTTATCTCTCCAATTGTTCTTGGCAACCCATGCCAAGCTGGGAATGCTCTGGATTTGGGTCCAAAACCCTCCAGTAAATGACCTCATTAAAATCATAGCAAAAAGTTGGCAGAAAATGGTTGCAGCTTCCACAAGGCTCAATCTCCCAATATACCCAAATACTTTGGCAACGGGGGCCAAATGTAGGTTCAGGTGAAGGATCTCAGCTGCTTACAGAGAAGTGTTAGGATTTATGCCTTGTTTTTTCTAGATTTATCCTGTCATTTCCAAAATGAGTATTTAAAACCCAGAAGTTGGGGCAACTCCTTATTTTGTAGCAGTATTTTCGTGATATTTGTTTTGTGGGCTCAGGAACATGCTCAGCACCCTTTGTATGAGAGGTCCCAGGTCACTCCTGTTGACAAAAAACCACAAAAAAAGAGGATTTCATTCACATTCCTCAGCGTGTGTGACTCAGGACTGGAAACGTTGCTATAAATAACACAGAAAAATGTGGATTGTTGCTAAAAGCTAAGGGCTAATTCTTCCTTTGACAAGGATCCCTGCTCTTCAACACGTTGCTCAGAAATGGGGATGTGAGATGATTTAAAGTGAAAATTTCCTCTTGTTCATTTTTTGAGGCAAGCAAGAGCAGGACAGATTCTTTTCTTTCCCTTCTAGGACTTCTCTACTTCCCAATATTTTTATAGGATTAAAAGACCTTCCCCATTAAAAGATCTTCCCCATTTCTGCCACCCTTGAGAAGCACGTTTCTGTAGCAGGCATTTTATTTTACTTTGCAGTAATTAAAGTTATTTGTCGAGTTAAGAGGGGAAGGATGTGAGGAGAAGCAGAAGGGAGGAATTACTGGATTTTATGAACTAACCATTCATAAAATTCTTAATGAAATCTTCTTTGGGAGATCTTATTGCAGCCTTTTAGCACTTAAAGGGGGCCTAGGAGAAAGATGGGGACAGACTCTGGGGCAGGGCCTGTTGGGACAGGACAAGGGGGGATGGTTTAAACTGAAAGAAGGAGATTTAGACCAGAGAGAAGGAAGAATTGTTGACACTGAGGCTGGTGAGAGCCTGTGCCAGGTTGCCCAGAGAGGTGGTGCAGTGTCTACAGCATCAGACTTCCTCAGAAGGGTTTGACTCCTCCATTGGTGAAGCTTCATAGAATCGTTTTGAAGAGACCTTTAAGATGATCAAGTCCAACTGTTATGCTGGGCAGGGGGTACCTGGGCAGCTGGAAAGCACTGGTGGGAGGCACCAGCAACCCCTGCTGGGGGAGCATCCTCAGCCTTCAGAACCAAGGAGACCTCTGACCATCCACCCACCCTCCAGCCTCAAGTATCTGCACACACTCGATCTCCCCCCAGCATGGCACCTTATCACAGGCAGCTCCTCCAGCAGAAATTCTATTTACTCTCCTGTTATCAGCAACAATAGCTGTTTGAAAGGAGTGGAGCAGAACATGATTGATGAGCTCTTCCCCCAGCTCTTTGAGGATCCAAGGTTATTTTTGTCATCCCTCATGCCACGTTCCCACAAGAGTGATTTCTTCCAAGGTACCAGCAGGGCTATCATGGTAACGGATTATTCAGCAGCATTAGGAGCTGTTTCTCTCCCATCTTCACTGTAATATGTACATAGGATTTCTAAGGCTGCCGTATGCCTTGCAGCTTTTTCTCCCATACTTTATTTAGACAGGAAAACCTGTTGGTTTCTGTGTAAATCTCACTGTCTAGAAATAAGCTGCAATCCTCTGAACCAAAGCTGGAGTTTAGAGATATCTCTTTGCTAGCAGAAAAGAATCAAACCAGCCCCTGTGGTTATTTCTTTAATTCCTTATTCTCTATCTCTATGGGCAAACAGTGAATTTTCTCTCCTGTTTTGCTGAAAAGTCTCTTACCAGGGCTTAGTTCTTTCTGTTCCCCTGGGCATTCTCTCCGTGGAGCTGCAGTTGGTGGAAATGGAACCAGCTTATTTGCTTGCTCTGAAAACCTGCCACTGGTTTGACAATAGACAATATAATTCTCCAGGGGCAACAGGTGGTGGAGCAACTGGAATCCAAGCAGGCACTGGCCCAGCACCGCAGCTGTGGCTCTGCCTCCCCTGGGACATCCCCTCAAACAGGCAACAGGCATCCAGGGACTGATTTCTCCTAAATGCTGCTTGTGTGCTTGGAAAGGGGCAGGAGACACCTCCCCTGCCTGGCCCCAGCCTGTCTTAGGGTCATAGAATTGTTTGGGTTGGGAGAGACCTTTGAGATCACCAAGTCCAGCCATTAACACAGCTCTGCCAAAGCATCTCCACCACTAAACCAGGTGGAGTCCCCATCCCTGGAGGGGTTTCCAAGGTGTGGAGATGTGGTGCTGAGGGACAGGGGTTAGTGGTGCCCTGGCAGGGATGGAGGAATGGTTGGACTTGATCTTAAAGGTCTTTTCCAACCCAAACGATTCTCTGAGAGTTAATAACATCTACTTTGCAAAGAAAATGTGTTCTACTCCAATGTCCAGTGTATGTTCTGAGACACTCAGATAACATCTCTTCCCTTCAAACCCGTGGTAGATGCCATGGCCATGTCTGCAGAGCTGTGGGGCCACCTCACCAGGGTTGCTCCAAGCTTGGCTGGGAGCAGCTTTTAGTGATTCCCATCCTCGCCGAGCCATACAATGGCAGAGGAGTGTGATCCAGGAGCTGAGCTCTCATCAGAGCCCAAACAAAACCCCTCCATAAATAGTACATGAACCAGGTCACCCTTGCCAATCGGAGTTTGCAGACAGGCTGCAATAATAGCTCTGGGCAATAAATAAACTGTTCCCATTCTTCTCAATGTGGTGCTAACGAGGAAATCTAATTATCACCATTTAAATGTCAGCATCATTAAATATTTTGCTGCTGAGCTCCCTAACGGAAACATCCCGCTAATGTGCTCCTATTACACTCCCAAAGCACCTCCCACATTCCTCCCGGGGTGCCAGACACACCACCTGTCCTCTGCCCAGCCACCAAAACCTCCAGATTCCGCCTCAAAATCCCTGGGCTACGAGGTTTTGGCATTGTCAGCCCGACAGCCTGGGACACGGCTCGGAAAGGAACAGCCTGGGAGGAGAGAAATAAAATTCAGTGCTGAAAGAGAGAGGGGAAGGAATGCTTTGAGTGCAGTGAATGCTCATTTAATTCCGTATAATATTGGTTTTAATATTCATTTCTATATTCAGTTTGGTACTGCAAGATGTCCTTCACTCTGCAATGAGATTTCTTCCCTCTGAGGGTGCTGAGACCCTGGCACAGGTTGCCCGGGGGGGTTGTGGATGCTCCATCCCTGGAGGTGTTCAAGGTTGGGTGGGGCTTGGAGCAACCTGGGGTAGTGGGAGGTGGCCCTGCCATGGCAGAGGGGTGGAACTGGATGATCTTTAGGGTCCTTTCCAACCCAAACCATTCCATGGTTCTGTGATTTTATGATTCTATGGTTCCATGATGCTGTGATTCTATGATTCTATGATTGATTCTATGATTTTATGATTCTATATTCCTGATTGCATTTATCTGGATCTGCCACAGCATTTCCTTCCACTTTGTTGAGGAGCTGGTCACCACGATGTTGGCTAGAGAGATAACCCCTCACAGAAAGGTGAATATTTGTCAGAAGAACAGCAGAGAGTGGCTGCTGGTTCCTCAGCACCAGCACTTTCTGCTGAGTGTCCCATCTGTGGTGCCAGGGGCCATGTTCCACCTTCAGCAAAGGGCTCTTAAGAACTACCAAATAAACCCTTGATTTCTTTCTCCATCCACCTAGAGCTTTTTGTTGCAGTTGAAGTTAAGGAGCTTTGCTGGGAACCCTTGAATCAATCACTTGTTTCAAATAAAAATGGAACTTTTTGTGATCAGGGACAATATTAAACTGTCTCTTTTTGGTTAACTGACAAACAAATGGACAATTTCATGGGATCATCTCCCAGGTCCATCAAAGACTAGCAGAAGTTAACAGGTGACTAAAAATGCCCCCAGAGATGCTGTGGGGAGGGGGACAGGGAGAGCTGGAATCTATGGTAAAGATGCATGGCATGAACAGAGCTCATGGGGCTGGTGATCATGGAATCATGGAGGTTGGAAAAGACCTGATGTCATCTTGGACAGGAGGATGAAAGAGAGCTTTTCATGCCAAGTACTTTGCCACAATCTGTTTCTCCTTTAGACAACATCAGTGCAGTCAAAATCAAATTGAATGCTCTGTAGTTTCAGGAAACACAAGTTTCTTCTCAGAACCATCTCTAGGCAAGAAGGGAACTCAACCTGCAGCTCCCTTGGAGATGGAGGCCACCACAGCCCCTGCCAGCTTCCAGCTTGCCAAGCTGCTTGCAGTAGGGAAAGCATCACTTGGCTGAGGACCTGCTGGGCTCTCAAAATAGATCCTTGCTGTGCTTTTGGAAATAACTAATCAATGAGCACTTGAATACAGAGACTTCATTTCCCATCAGTGTCATCACTTCCAAAGTCACGTTGGGTGCTCCACAGAGGCTCTTCAGCATCCCCTCAGGCTCAGCAGCTCCATACATGGGTTTCTTCTAGCCTTAGTGTCTTTTAACCATAAAGAGTGTGGGCTACTGGTTGTTCTGGACTATCCCCAAGGGTGAACTGATAGCTCCTCAGATGCAGCTTCACCATCACTTCTGGAATGATGGAGGGGAAAAAAAAAGGATTGAGAGTCAGGCCACAGAGACCAAAGATCATGAAGTTTGATAGCTTGGTGAGGAATCACAGAATCATAGAATGCCAGGTTGGAAGGGACCTCAGGGATCACCTGGGCCAATAAAATAATAATAATATATATATAGTTCATGTGAGGTGGCCCAGCAACCTGTTGAGCTGAGTCTTCACACTGTCCAATGGGGAGGAATCCACCTCTTCCTTTGGGAGACTATTCCCAAGACTCCTAGAACCATCTGGTGGGAACAGCAGAGGGTTTCTAATGGCATCGTGCTCTGGCTCTGTCTTCTCAGCTCCTTCCAGCCTGCCCTGACTGGAGGCCGTGTGTGGTCTCACCACAGCCATCCAGAAGGAGAGAATTAGTGGTGTGCTCCACACCAGGATTAAAGAAAAGAGGCTTGGAAAATAAATGCAAATTTCCTGGGATGTGGACATTGCCACTGGGAAGGAAAACAAACCTCAAACTTTAAAATCTACCAAAAAAAAAAAAAGAGAAAACCAGGCAGATGTTCTGCAGAGGGTCAGGTCTGGCTTGCATCAGTCTCTTGGGGTTCTTCAGGGAGGAAGAGGCTCCGGAGGTGAGGGGAAGGTCCTGAAGGAGCCTGTGGCAGGGGCTGGAGATGCTCCGTGTCTCTCAGGATGGGATGCTCTGTGTCCCCCAGTATGGGGCTGAGTGGAGCACAGCAGCTCCCAGCCAGGGGTATTTCTTGTGTGCCACGCTGCAAATGCTGCTGCTCTTCTGATCTTCCCAGGCTCTGAATTGTTCTCTTTTCTTTGCTCCTGGGGGATCTCACAAAGGGGAGCTCTAAACAAACCAACCCCTCCTCTCTGTTCCTGCGTCCTCTGGCTCTCCAGTGAAGTTCTCTGTGCAGGGGAGGCCTGAACTGGAGCTGAGCTGAATAAATACATCTTGATGAGCTGGGATCTCCAGAGCCCTCAGCTGCAGGAAGAGCTTTGCTATAGATCCATCTAAAAACTCCATCCCAGGCTCTTAGCACTGCTGGTACTTGACCTACAATAAAAGTCATTTCTTTGGTGGCGTCCCTTCCAGAAAGCAAACAAGCTAATGGCTGATTATTTGATAAGTGATTTCAGTGGAGGCATTTCTTGTTCTTGAGCAACGTTCTCATCCATAAAGAGTTTCCAATCAATGGTCGAGCAAGAAAAGGATCTGGAGGCTCTTTGAAAAGCCCTTTGCTCAGCTCAAACAGTTTGCATAAGGAATATGATGAGGTCTCCACTTTGAAAACTGTTTTTGTTGAAACTATGAGAAACTTCTAAGCAAGAAAAGTCTGTTACCTGGTATAGCTTTTGCTCCACTACAGAATTTCTCCCTGCAAATGGTCTATTAATCAAAACACAGGAGGAAGGTGCTTTTGCTACATATGTTATTGTAATTTCACTTGGGTCAGCAACTTAAAAAGGGATTTGTTTGGGGTTTTTGGCCCAATTTTACTTCTTTCCGAGTGAATAAATATATACATACATACAATATAAAGTACATACTTCAAAAAATATGCTTAGTTGTAGAAATTAGAGGAATTAGGCTGGTTTATTATGCAAAGAGCCAAAAAACTTTGGCCAGAAAGCAGCTGAGTCACATTGACCTCTCTGAGGTGCCAGCCTGGAGCTGAAGCTGCTCAGGGAGAATTGGGGGCAGCTCTGGGGTTATCTCCCTGACCCCTAGACCACATCCTGGAGCACCACAGCTACTTGGGTTTTAACACCTCCAGGGATGGAGAAGCATCAGATGGGGATAGACTTTTAGCAGGGCCTGTTGGGACAGGACAAGGAGGGGTGGATTGAAACTAAAAGAGAGAGATTTAGACTAGAGAGAAGGAAGGGTTGGGCTGGGTGGCCTTTAAAGATCCTTTTCAACCCAAACCCTCCTAAGACTCAGTGAATTTCTCATCAGAAGGCTCTGTCAAGGTGAAGGAGGTGGCAGAGTCACAGATGGGCCATTCTGCCCCAGAAAAGCTCATCACTTGAGGCCAAAAGTGTAGGAAACCCAGGGAAACATCTGTCCTTGGTCTGTTGACCTAAATATGCCAGAGAGATGTCGTGTTGTGTGCCAGGAGTGGTGGCTGCCTGCAAGTGTGAAGTCTGGACCATCCCAGACCACACTGAAGAGGAAGGACAAGCTGAGCATCCTCCTTTCAAAGGAAATTAAAAAGAAATTAAAGCCTCGTTTGCTCAGCAGTAACTGGGACAAGCCCAGACACCTCCTGAGGTGCAGCACAACATGGGAGGGCTGGGTTGGAAGCTTGGCCATAGGGCTGGAGGGAAATGAGGCATTGATTTGGTGGAAGCTCTGCATGAGCTGTGGAAAGAGGCACAAAGGGAGCAGGCAGCCAGAGAGACAGGGTTTGGGTGTGTGGCCCCAAAAGGTGGCCAAGAATAAATGACTTTTTTTCCTTCCAACCCTAAGAAGATCTTACAAACTAGAAGGCAGCTTCTAAGTGGTTTGGTGGAAAAGAATATTTGTATTTTAACAAACATTGACATGGTCTAGGGGACAAAGGTTGGACTTGCTGATCCTGGAGGTCCTTTCCAACCTAAACGATTCTATGATTTGTATTATAACAGTTTTTACCCTGCTCATAAAACCAATTTTGACCTGATGCAACCCTAGAACTCTGCAAACTTTGGCTCCCTGCAAGGAGCAGCCTCATTCCACTGCAGCATCACATAACCCCCAGCACTTCAACTGGTCCCCCATAAAGCCAGCTCCAGAGGGTCCCATCCCACCATCAATTAGAAGCTTCTCCCAAAACAATCTGAGGAAGATTGAGTGTTGCAGCCTGGGAGCCACACAGCATCTCCCACTACGTTATGAAACCTTCCTTCCTCGGGGGATAAACAGCAGAGCAACATCTCATTTGTATGAAAACCTCCTTCAGCTGCTTAAATGCTTCCAGCCCAATGAATTTCTCAAGCTGTTCTCATCTCTTTGGATGTATTCATCTGCCATACCTGGTGTTTGAGTGCAGAGGGTGGATCATGGGGTGCTACTGGTGCTTCATGTTGCCTTCTGTGCTTTTTGAGGGTTGGTGACTTGGCAGCTTTTCCAAACTCATCAAATGTTAGTCAAGTGTGTTTTAGGTGGTTCTCCAGGTGTGGTTTTATGTCTGGATGGTTTAGGGCAACAAAACCCTTCTTACACCACTTGAGGGTTGGACCAGATGACCTCCAAAGGTCTCTTCCAACCCATTCCATGAGTCCAGCTGTTGATTCTCCCCATGGTTCTTGTTGAAGGGAGAATTTGCAGGGATGAGGAACAGCTCAGGGGCCACTGCTCTTTCCTGGCCAGCTCCTTCTCTCCCCATGTGATGCCCTTTGTGTGCAGATGTGTGTCACAGCTGGATTTCCTGGGGCTGCCCATGGAAATGCTTGGAGAGGAGCAGAGCTTCCTACCCCAGCGACAGGAGAAATCCCTTCAGGATGCTCCATGATGCTGGGGCAGCAAAGCTTGATTACATTTCACTTGAATATGTCTCTTTTCAGCTTGTCAAAGCCATCCTCCCTTAAAAGCACATTCATGGAGACGCTTTTTGTCCTGTCTGACTAAACCTTTTTTAATGTGACAGTGGAAATGGTGATCCTGGAGCAGGAGCTGTTTGTGTGTAATCACTGGTACATCCAAAATAGCTCCAATTTGCAGGTGAAAATTGCAGCCTGTGGTTCTCTGCCAACATTGACAGTCTCTACTGGTGGGGGGGGACAGAAATGTGCCTGAATTCCCTCACAGAACAGGTGCCTCCTAGTTAAAGGCAGAGGAATATTTATTCAGAATATTTCTTTGGTGTCTCCTCGATCGATCCCTGCTTCTCATGACCCTGACCTTGAATCCTGGGGTCAGGTTTGGGCTCCTCACTCCAAGAAGGACCTTGAGGGGCTGGAGCATGTCCAGAGAAGGGTAAAGAAGGTGGGGAAGGGTCTAGAGCAGGAGTGTGGTGAGGAGCAGCTGAGGGAGCTGGGGGGGTTGAGCCTGGGGAAAAGGAGGCTCAGGGGAGACCTTCTGGCTCTGCACAACTCCCTGACAGGAGGTTGGAGCCAGGGGGGGTCCTTGAGGCTCTTCTCCCAAGGAAGAAGCAACAGGACAAGATGAGATGGATGCAGATGAGATGGGTCCAGCTGCAGGGAAGGTTGGGTTTATTTCCCCATGAGCTACAAACCCTTGAAGGCATTTAGCAGGGTGTGCTCATGGAACTGCTTCTTTACTGCTCTTCTTTCAAGCTCAGGCTTTTACAGTGGGGAAAATAAAGCTGAGAGGTGAGGTGAGGAGCAGGAGGTTTGTAAAGGTGCTTCCTGACAGCCTTTAGATTGTGAATATGACATTTACAGTGACAATGACAGTTACTATCACACCCCTTGAGGTCTTGGTGTGCGATCTGACAGCACAGGAGCATGGATTGATCATGAAAGGACCATTCCCCATACTTAAGATCAATAATCTGCAGGGCAGAGGCTATATTCAATAATAAAGAACCCAGAAGGCTTGTAGCAGGACCTAAGGGACTCACATGTGTGCTCAGCCAGTCCCAAAGACCCCACAGATCTCAAATTCTGGAGATAAAGGGTTAAACCTCCCGACAGCTGCAGAAGTTTCCACCAGAGCAAGTGGCACATGGATCATTAAAATAAATCCAGGCAGCCCAGCCCCTTCAGAGCAGTGACTGAAAGACAGGAGAGAATAATTCCCTCCTGAGATAATGTTTGTCTGCAGTCAATATCAACGTGGAATCTTTCTTTTTAACTTAATTCTCAATTTTAAATAAAGGGATCAAAAGTAATGATTAAAGCAGGACCTCAAACAAGCTCCTTACAGAAAGAGATGATTAACATTCATGAGGGTCCTACTTAAAAAAACAAAAGGCTTCAAATGAGCTGAGGGATGGAGCAGATCCTGCAAACAATAGGTAACATTAATAAACACAGAACAGCATCAATTAGGCTCAATAACCACAAATATGTTGACACACTTGGCTACTTTTCTGTGATTTATTAACTCTGCAGGCTCAAACCAAGCCCAGGCAGCAGCAGCAGGATGGAGATATCCAAGAGCAGCTCCTCGGCACCAGGAGCTTCTGTCTTCAGGGTGTGAATGGAGGAAAAAAGCTTTTCATAGAGTCATAATTTTTCCAGTGTTGCTGGAAAGAGAGTGAATCTACAGGCAAAGGACACAGGTTGTCCTCTTCTGGAGCTTGGGCCACCAGAAGGCAGCCAGGAGCTGTGCTGAGGAGTTCTAGCGTGGATATTAACGTGCAGACAAAAATCTAAGCACATAATGAAGCCCTACCTGTAATTCGTGTGGTTTTGATGAGTGAAACTGAACATCAGCACTTGTGATCATCACTTCACTGGGGCAACCTAGAGGAGCAGGAGGGTTGTACCCTGGGACAGCAACATTTTCCATCCCAAACTTGGAAATATTTTCCTCTTGAGCTACAGAACATTCTGCATCCCTAATTGGGAGGCTCATGTGGATTTATTTAATTTTTCAGATTAAGGCAGACATAAATTTGATGGCAATGGATGAAAAAAACAACGTTCTTTATTTTACAAGCATAATATGGTTTTAATACTCCGGCGTGTTGCTAATGATGTGGAACATATTTCCTTTCATCAAAGTCAGAACAAGGGATTTCACTGCAGGGTTTTTGCTGTTCCCTCCCTGAGAAGTAGGAAGGGGGCTGTGGAGTTAGGTACAGGCTGGCTGAGGTTGGCAGGGACCTCTGGAGGTCATCTGCTCCAGCAGGGCCACCTAGAGCAGGTTGCCCAGGGCCATGTCCAGATGGCTGCTAAATCTCTCCAAGGAGGGAGACTCCACCAGCTCCCTGGCAAGCTGGGCCACTCTTTGATTGCCATCCCTGTAAAAAATGGGGGGTTTGTGTTCAGATGGAATTTCTGGTGGTTTAATTTGTGCCTGTTGCCTCTGAAGGCACCAGTGAAAAGAGCCTGGGTCCCTCACCTTTGCTCCCTCCCATCAGGTGTTTGATAAGATCCCCCTGAGCCTTCTCTTCTCCAGCTGAACAGCCCCAGCTCTCTCAGCCTCTCCTCACACCTCAGAAGCTCAAGTCCCTCAGTGATCTTCAGGGACATTAGCTGGACTCTCTCCAGTACTGGGGAGAGCCCAGAACTGGACCCAGAACTCCAGCTGTGGCATCACTAGTGGTGAAGGACCATCTCCCTTGACCTACTGGCGACATGCCTAGTGCAGCCTTGGCCATCATTGGCCATCTTTGCTGTTTGAGGCTCAGCTGCTCATACATCAGGACCTCCAGGCCTTCTCTGTAGAGCTGATTTCCAGCTGATCAGCCTGTCCTGGAGCCTGGGGTTGTTCTTCTCCACTTGCAGGGCTTTGCATTTCTCTTTATTGAACCACAAGAGATTCTTACCTGCCCATTTCTCCAGCTTTTCCAGGTCCCTCTGGATGGCAGCACAACCATCTGGTTTACCAGAGAATCATTTAGGTCGGAAAAGACCTCTAGGATCAAGTCCAACCTTCATCCAACAGGGTTCAGCCACTCCTCCCACCTCCCAGGTTTGTCTCATCTCCAAACTTGCTGAGGGTCCACTCTGCCCCACCATCCAGATCATTAATGAAGATATTACATGGCATTAGCCCCAATATTGAACCCTTGGGTACACCTCAAGTGGACCTTGTGCCATTGACCATAACCCTCTGGACCTGGACATTCAGGTAGTTTCTTATCAACGGTGAAAAATTGCTCTTGGAAGAGTGATGAGAAAGTAAATCCCTTTCACCACGTGGAAATAGGGTGTTGGGTGAGTTTCAAGTGTTTTAAGGCATGATGTGGACGTGTAAGGAGTCGTAGGTGGCTCTAAAAGACCAATGAGATCATTGGGCAGGTCCCCTGGCAATGAACTTGAATTTTGCATGTATTTAGTGGTGAATTTTGGGTGCATTTTAGGCAACCTGGGCACTTTCAGTAAATATGATAAGGATATTTTTAAATAAAACTAATCCCATGGTGTCTGGGGAGCCTGAAGAGAGAGGTATGACGTCAAACTACCTGGTGGTGCTACCTCAGGTGGGTCACACCACAGCTGCACAAGAAAAAGCTGTCAAGCTTTATAGGAGGCTTCTCTGCACAAAGAAATCAATGATAAAGCACGCATTGATTGCAAGAAATCTGCTCCAGTCCCCAGCCCGTGGATGTGCTGGGGCAGGGATGCTGCTTTTTGCTGGCTTTATTTCCTTCCAAACGTCACGTGTGCTGCTGAGAGTATAAAAATAAAGCTGTGCAGAAACTCTAATCTTAGATAATAGTGGCCTCCAGCTCAAACCCAATCCTCGGGGATGGGCAAATTATAACAAGCAGTTATAAGAAAAAATAAAACGATAACAAACCATCCCTTGAACAAAACCCATCGATTTCAAACGACCAGGCAGGGGCAGAGCTGCTGCTGGGACGGACGCTGGAAATGGAGCATTCCAACCAGTGGATTCTGCTGGAAGCAAAAGAGACCAGAAAAATTCCAGACCAGGGAACTCTGTGCCTCTGGTCCCATCTCCATCTAGCCCAGGTTGCCCAGAAAGGTGGTGGCTGCCCCATCCCAGGTGAGGTTGGGCTCTGAGCAACCTGCTCTAGTTGAAGTTGTCCCTGCTCCCAGGGACCAGATGACCTTAAAAGGGCCCTTCCCACCCAAACCACCCTAAGATTTTATGACCCTCAAAGCATGGAGCTGGAGAAGGGCTGGACTCCTCCTGCAGAGCTTGCAGAGCAGCCCCCACCAGGCATCTCTCTCCCCCCACTGTCTGCTGGCAGTGAGTTAATAAGCAGTGGCAGACGAAGCATTATTAATTAGGCTCATTTAAAAGAAAAAAAAACCCCACCAGTGCCACACAGACGCTACCCAGGGCTCATAAATATTTGGATATATGAGGCCAGCCCCACCTCGGCTGTGCTGATGTGTGTGGAAATAATGATGCTCTGGTGTGAGGAGCTCTTGGAGCCGTGCTGTAAATACAGCCCCTCGTCCATCACCCCCCGAGCAGCTCCCGGGGGCTCCTGCCTTCGAGAGATGAATGTCCCCTTGTTGCAAAGGGCTCAGCTGTACATCAGGAGCTGTCACGCCGGGTGACCATAAATCAGGTTCCATGCTCCTGGAGCAGCCTCTGCAAGGGAACCTGAGCAGAGGAATGCCAGAGAGGGGTGCTGAGGATGGGCTTGGTAGCAAGGAGAGCCTCCTACACGAGGTGCTGGAAGCATTAACCACAATTTAAGCTAAAAAAACCCACCCTGGAGCCGTTACAGCTTATTAAGTAAATATATAATGAACATATCCTGAAATCCAGGCTGTGGAAAGAGGAGCAGAAGCAGCAGAGAAGGGTCAGGGTGATTTATTTCTGCTCTACCTGCCCCAGAACGCTCTCGTTTCCTGGTGAACACAATGACTTGGCACAACTTGAAGCCCAGCAAGGCAGACTCCTCCTGACACATCCTGATCACCCCCAGGGATATTTTAGGAACTCGCCATTAGTTCCTTTTAATTAATCCCTCCCCCACAAGGGCCTTTTCCCGCGTTGGAGGAACAAAATCTGCCCCAGACATGTTGTCCCATAAAGCAAAGCTTCTGAATCTCCTGAAGCTGGTTCCCCTAAAGCCCCAGGAACCTGCTGCCCATCCACAGCCTCCTCCAGGAGCTTTTCTACCCTTCTACACACTTGTTTTTTTCCCAGAGTCCCCCTTGAGCTCAGCAGAGGTGAGAAACCTCATACCATGGGAGGCACCATAGAATGGTTTAGGTGGGAAGAGACTTTTCAAGGTCATCTCATCCATCCCCCCTGCACTGAGCAGGGACATCTGCACCTAGAGCAGGTTGCTCAGAGCCCCGGCCAACCTCCCCTGCAATGGTTCCAGGGATGGGGCAGCCACCACCTCTCTGGGCACCCTGGCACAGGCTCTCACCACCCTCAGTGTCCTAAATTTCTTCCTTCTCTCTAGTCTAAATCTCCCTCTTTCAGTTTCAAACCGTCCCCCCTTGTCCTGTCCCAGCAGACTTTTCAAAGTCTGTCTCCATCTTTCTGATAGACCCTCTCTTTTAAGTCCTGCACCAGAAGGTCTCCCTGGTGCCTTCTCTTCTCCAGGCTGAAGAAGCCCAACTCTCCCAGCCTGGCCTCACAGCATCATTGTGGTCTCCTCCAGACCCACACCATCCATTCATCCTTTCCATGAAAGCCAGTGGAAATCCCACCTCATCCTCTGCATCCTGCCCTAGACCTGGGACTTGAGCAGAAGGACCCAAGCCAGGCTATTTAACGAAATTTTGCCTCCAGCTCTTTGAGCCCATCAAGTCTCTCATATCAATTTGCAATGCAATAAAAGTCAATAACTGCGCAGAGGTCCCCAGTGGAAAAATAAAAGAGAAAACTGCAGACAGCCAGGAAATGTGCTTGTCACACAACTCCTCCCATGGCTGCATGTCCTCACCTCAGCAGAACTTATCACACAAAATTATCTCACACGCTGAAGAGATTTCCCCCTTGGAACTTCAACCTTTGCCACCAGCAGCGGGCACCCCCTGGCCAGGACATCTCTCCCATGAGCATCCTTTGAACTCCTCAGCCTACACGTGGTGGATGTCAGCAATAATCTTCACCGCGGGCAAACTTCAGGCAGAGGTGGCAGCAGGAGCTGCTGGCCAAGAGCCAAGGGGCACCACAGCCCTTCCTACCACAGCCTTGTGCCAAGGGGGTGTTTAGGAGGGGTATGGCTTCCAGGAATGGAGGTGGGGCTTCCCCACCTCTCAGCTCCAGCGATGGAGATGGGTCTTCCAGGCTGCTCTGCTCCAGGAATGGAGATGGGATTTCCCCAGAGCCAGGCTGGGGGATTTGCTGGGCATTAAGCACTCCATGCCCAGTAGCTTTTCTAAATACAGCCACTCTGGCTGCCTCCCACCAGGGGATAAGGCGGCCTCATCATGACCTACAGACCTCAGCAGGGTCAAGTATAATCTCGGTGTTAATGACTTAGGCATGACACCCAGAGCAGCTGGCCTGGGAAGACTTTTCTCATCATCTGGTAGGACAGCTCACAACCCTTTTGGCCAAGACAAGTGGTTCTGTTTCTTCCTCAGGGTGCTTTTCTCCAGGAGATGTCTCACTTGTGTGTGAACATCCCCATCAGAGGGAGATCAGTGACAAGTGGTGTCCCTCAGAGGGTCTTGCTGGGACCAGTGTTGTTTATTTCTTCATCAATGACATAAACAGGGGAATCAAGGCAACCTCAGCAAGTTTGCAGATGAATCCAGGCTGAGTGGTGCAGTTGACACATCTGAGAGATGGAATCCACTCAGAGGGACCTGGGCAGATTGGAGAAGTGGGTCCATGTGAAGCTCGTGAGGTTCAACAAGGCCAGGTGTAAGGTCCTGCAGGTGCAAGGGGTCGGGGCAATCCCCTGTATCAACACAGGCTGGGGGTGAGATGCTGTTGGTGTCCTCCTGGGCTGATACCCAGCAGCGTGGGCAGCAGGGCAGGGAGGGGGACACTTTGGGGAGACCCCCCTGCAATGCTGGGGCCAGGTCTGGAGTCCTTAGCACAGCAGAGACATGGAGCAGGGCCAGAGGAGGCTGGGAGAGTTGGGCTTGGTCAGCCTGGGAGACCTTCTTGAGGTCTTTCAGGACTTAAAGGAGGGGTCTATCAGAAAAGTGGGGACAGACTGTGAAAAGTCTGTTGGGATAGGACAAGGGGTGACGGTTTTAAACTAAAAGAGGGAGATTTAGACTAGAGAGAAGGAAGATGTTGCCACTGAGGGTGGTGAGAGCCTGTGCCAGGTTGCCCAGAGAGGTGGTGGCTGCCCCATCCCTGGAACCATTGCAGGGGAGGTTGGCCGGGGCTCTGAGCAGCCTGAGATAGTTGAACATGTCCGTACCTGTGCGTGTCTCCCCCAGAAAAGAGAGAAATACCGATCTATACACCTACGAAAGGCTCCGGCCAGCGCCGGGGTCCCAAACCCGTGACCGCTCCGCGCTGCCCCCGTGGCAGCTCCGGGCGGGGCGTGGCCGCTGCGGCAGCTCCACCAATGGGAAGCCGAGGGGGCGGCAGTTCGCCCAATGGGGATCGTCGGGGGGCGGGGCTATCCCTGCCGTGCCGGGCGCAGCCGGGTCCAGCCGAGCCGAGCGCGGCGGGCGCTGCAGGTGGGAACCCGGCTCCGCGCAACTTCAGCGGGCCGGGGCTGCCGGCGGAGCGCGGCCGCGGAGCCTCCTCCGGCCGCGGGGAGCAGCCTCCGGGGTGAGCTCAGGTGAGGAGCCGCCGCTTCTTTCCTTCCCCCCTCCTCTTTTCCGCTCCTTCCTCCCCCCAGGCGCCCTGTAGCCGCAGCCCGGGGCGCGATGCGCAGCGGGACCGGCCGAGCCGTCCTTGCCTTGAGGTCACCGGGGGGGGCTGCGCGCTGCTCCGCTCCCCCCCTCTTCTCCTTCCCCCGTCCCTCCGCCGCTTTGCTTGTGGCTGTTTGGGGGTGTCCCATGTGTGTGTGTGTCGCGGTTTCGGGGTGCCCCCTCCGCGGTGCGATGCGCGGTGCGGTGCGGGAGGTGCCGCAGCCGCCTCCGGCTCTTAGCGGGGGAGCCCCGTCCCCCAACCGCCCTTCTCGCCTCTCTCTCCCTTCCGCGGGAGCGCGGAAGATCCACTGGGGAGGAAAGTTACGCGGCTGCGGAAAGCTCCGCACCCGCGGGGGGTGGAGGAGAAGCGCGGGGGGTGTGTATGGGGAGGTTGCGCAGGCTGGAGGGCGGCTGGGGGGCTGCGAAGCCTGGGGGGGACTAGGGGCGTCCAAGCCCCTTTTTTGGGGTGATTTAGCGCAGGATTGGGGCCGGTCGGGAGGAAGCCGCAGGGTTTGCGGGCGGGCGGCGAGGTCAGGGCGTCTCTAGCGTTAAAAATGTTGATTAGTGGGTATTGATGAGGGTTTTAGGAGGTATCCTCCCCCCAGTTTTTCCTACCCTACCCCCCTTCCCCTCTCATCTCCCTTTTCGGATGTTTAAATAACCCCCAAACTACTCAACCGGCGACA
>VYZX01002257.1:90236-121154 GCA_013401335.1 Brachypteracias leptosomus | reverse complement strand
ACTCAACCGGCGACATTTCCACGTCTGTAGTAAGAGCAGCTCATTAGGAGAGCGATTCTGGCAGAAAAATTACACCTCGTAGTAGCAGAGCCCCGGGGGTGTTGCTCAGGGCTCTTTGCTGGGGGTACGGGGGGGATGCGGGGAAGGGGGGGGGCTGGGTGCAATGCAGAGCTGGAAGCACCAAAACTCTGCATTTTATGCACAGTTCAGCACCGAGTGGCCATTTTTTTTCCCCAAATTTTGCTCGATGGGATGTTGGAGCCCCCAGAAAGCTCGTTTGGGAGGTGAGAAACCTCCCCACCACCCACACAACCTCTTTGCTGGGGGGGGTTTTGATGCCGAGGGGTGGCATTTTTTGGATCCTGAATTGGAAAGCTGTTGTCAGGCTTTAAACCTCGTTAGGATGTAGCTGGATTGGGGTTTTTTCCTCTTTCTGGAGTTCTTGGGCTCGTTCCCCTGCTCTTCCCAGGGAAGGTTGAGTCCCTGGTGTGATGGTTGAGGTGGTGACATGTCTCTTGCCTTCTCTTGGAGTTGGAAATGGGCTCTGGTGGCATTAAAAGCTTCCCAAGGGGATGCTGTTAGCTGATTTCCTCCATTTTTTCAGGCTGTGTTAGAAGCAGCCTAAAAATACAGGATCATCATTCCTCAGGACTTTCAAAGAAGTGTTTTGAGTTGTGGTTTTATTTTTCCCTTTGAACCACAGAAATTCCTCGTCCTGGTACCTAAGAGGGAGCTGCTCTGGTGTCTCTGCTCTTTTCACTTGAGGGCATCACTGTTGATTCTGAACTGAACAGTTTTTAGCATCAAATTCTCCTTATTATGAAGGTTTGGGTGTTGTAACAAAACTTCCTGAGGAGATACCCTCTAGTGTTTCTAAAACACCCCCCTGGTCTTTGCCAGGTGCCATAAATATGTGCAGTTAGTGTTGGTTTGTTGAGATAATGGCCTTTTCTCTGGCTTTGGGGATTTTTTTTAGTGGAGATGGCAGGAAAAGGGACGATCAGCATCTTGAGCACTCCTCCTGCAGCAGCATTTATCTGGACAGAGGAAGTTTCTTTCGGAGATAAACGTTCCAGAGGTCCCTCACTCCAATATTGGTTGCAGGCTGCTGCCCCAGAACTAGCTGAGGAAGGCACTTTGCTATCTCGAGGAACCTTATCTGCTGTTCCACCACTTCATAACAGACCCGCTGGAACATGAAATGACCTTGGGAAGGCATCTCTCAACCTGACACGAGCCTTTCTCTTAAGTGCTCAGGGCCGGTGGTTCCAAATTGATGCTTCTAAGTGGATATTTTAATTTTTTTAAGAGGGGAGGGAGCTGGGTGGTATCTCGAGCTGGAAGGGAGAATGTTTTTTTCCAAACAAACCCTCTCAGCTGGAGCTGAAGCACCACTCAGCTGAAGAAGAGGTGTGTGGAGGGTGTACGTGTGGTGGTGACACTTAAGTGGCGGGTGAAAACAAGGCGTCAATTTTAATCAAGGCAAAACGGTGTTTGCTCTGATTGGCTCATTCATCAGAGCTTCAAAAGCCCAAATTATTAGTGGGAGCAATTGAGGGAGGGTTGGGTGTGTCAAACGGAGTGGTGGAGTCTGAAGGAAGCTTTGCATTGAATTGGATCCTTCTTGACACCGTAATGAGATGCTTCTACCTCAAAATTGCACCTTTCCCCCCCCAAAATGCTGCTCCTGATTCTCCTGTAGCCTTTCCAGAGGAGCAGCAGGGTCCTGAAGCTCTCCAGGGGATTAATCAGGTGGTGCCTGGCCAGGGAGCTTCATGGGGTTTTGGCCCTCATGCTGGACTTGGTGCTGCAGGTGGTGTTAAGGGTGGTGGACACTTCTGTGCCCATGGTGGTTTAACCTCTCAGGAAGATGGTGCCTGCTCACAGCCTCCCACCCTGCTCCAGCCTCAGGAGCTTGTGGTACCAGTGCCACCTGCTGGGTGATGGGCACAGCTTTAGATCAATTACACATCGTTTGTATATACACATGTATATAATTTGTGTAAATATGTTTATTTTCCTTTGAGTGTATGTCGTTTTCATGGAAACATTCCTGGGTGAACCTACAAAACCTTGCTGAGACCTGGAGTTTCTCACCTTCTGAGGACTTAGTGCAGCGGGTGCTTTGTGGAACTCCAGCAGCACTTGGGTTTTATATCCCAAGGGTAGAGGGGAGGTTTTGACACCACTGGGAATGCTCAGTTGGGTAGCTCACTGCTCGTGATGTCCTAAGCTTTTGTGGTGTCTCCATGGCCAGCTCTAGGGGTGTGCATGGAGGAGTCAAAAATTCGAACACTCAAATTTGATTCTCTCCTAGAATTTCCCCTGGTGGGTGACACCATAAATCCAAACCTGACATCATCCCCAGCAACAGCTTCCCAAATTCCCATTAATTTCCAGTGTGGAGCAGTGCCTGGGATGCCATTTAAATACCAGTTTGATTCCAGTTGGAGCACCAAGGCTTGTTCTATGATGCTGACAGTACTAGGGGAAGATGCATAGCTCTGTTTAGGGGTTTTCTGGGGACAATTAACCTCCTTAAGGCTTCATAGTTTATTTATTTCATGGTGCACTGGTGCCAGATGGGTCTTTTACCCTGCCTGTGCACTAGGAACGGGGCCAAGCCCAACCATAAAAGTTTGGAGGAAACTTTCAGGAGCTTTCAGCTGGAAAAGAAATATTGATGTGCTTTTGTGATGAGGGGGTGAGGTGCTTCATGTGGCTGTGAAAGTGTCTTCCTCCGCTCAAGGTCTTTATGCTGGAGAGTGGAAGGAGCTGATGGAGCAAAAAGCGAGAGGTAATTGCAGAGTGGAGCTGAAAGGGTGATTCTGGCTCAGAAAAAAGCACCTGGCGTATCAAGAGGGATTAGGAGAGAGGCTTTTGGGGAGGGGGACCCACAGCAGTGGTGCTGAACTAGAGTCTGCTCTCCCCTCAGACATTCACAGTTAATTTGATGCTTGAAAAATTGTGATTTCAGTGTCTGGTGAGGAAGCAATTGACCCTAAAATTGCTGCCTGAAGCTGAACCAATGTTTTCCCTTTCATGACGGGTGTCCTGTAAAAAGAGGATGTGAAGAGGAGCAGGGGGAATATAAAATGTCTCTGGGGTCTTGCTTTTATGTCTCCTCCCCCTGACCCAAGCAACTGGGCTGTGGTGGAGGCAGTGGGCTCTTCACAACCCATCCATCCAGCACATCAGGGCTTATCATGACTTGATTGGTTTTTTATTCCCCCCACAAAACTTCTGAGCTGCTTGTGGGAAGCAACGTCTCAAACTTCACCAACCACCTTTAGTTCTCAGAAATGCAGATCCAGGATTGTCCATGGGGATGCTGCTCCTCTCCTCCTCTGCTGTCCCCTCCCTACCCTAAATCAACTGGTTTGGCAGCTCTTCTGCTCGACTTTGGCCACTTTGGAGTCATCCATACTCTTGTGTTGTTTCTTCCCTCTCTTTCTCCACATTTCCCAGCATTCCCACCTACTCAACACCTGCTTTTCTGTGGCCTCTTGACCTCTCATCTGCTGATGGGTTCAGTAATGTTCATCTTGCTCCATGCCACCATCAAAACCCCCCTTCCCTTCATTTGGAGTCCTCTGTTTAGGTCACTCAAGGGCCATTGCAGTCCTTGGGAGTATCTTGGAGTCACGTCTGCCCTATAAAGATGTCCTCCCAGTCATCTCAGCTCCCTTCACAGAGGGAAGAGGCAGGTGGTGTCTGGAGGGCAATCTGGAGCTGCAGTCACCCTGACAGGGCTGGTGCATGGTCATGTCTCTGGGGAAGGGCTGCCATCCACCAGACTGACAAGAGGAATCAGAGATGAAGGCAGATCCTCTGCGAGCCCTTCTCCCTTTCCTCTCCGATATCCTTCACGTGGAGGCTCCTGCTGGAGAAGCTCTCCTGCAAAACCAGCAGAACTTGCTTGCTGGCAAAGTGGTGAATCCATGAGCAATCCTCATCCTTCTTCTGCTGGCTCATTAATGGGCCGTGGAGGCAGAGGAGGAGGGGACTCATCAGCCTTTATCAACACTGAGCTGTAAAATCAGTTCTTTGGGGGTTTATGAGTAGGGGAGAGGTGGCACTTACTGGATTTGGTCACCTGGATGGTGTTTGAGGTCCAAACCCAAGAAACCTATTGTGGCTTGGGTGTTCCCCCAAGTTCTGGGAGGTACAGCCAAAGAATGGAATTTTCCAAAAATAAGGATAATAGTGAAGAGTGGAAAATATATTTATGAGGCCAACCTTGACAGATCATTATTAGACTCTAATTATTATCCTTTTATCATCCTCATGTTGCCCTTGTGTTTATTTTCCTTCTTCTCAAAGTTCTTTAGGGGGGTGGGTGCATGTTGGGTCCATTTAAAGAGTTCTCTGAAGTCATTCTGCAACTGGGGCTTTACAGCCAGTGGTGTTGGGGTGTTCCTTCAGTCTCAACAGTTGTTTTTTTCTTCTCTTTCATTTCCCTGCTGGTTGCCATGACCATGGACTTCACCCCCTGGACAAACGGGCACCTCCTGGAACATGGATGGTTTTGGTGAGTCTCAACATGAGTTTTACTTGTTGATGCTTGTTTAAGAGGAGGAGGAATGTTTGTTATTGTTGATTGGAAGTTGGGCTTGATGCAAGTCTGCTCTTGAGCTGTTGGGTTTGAAGAAGCAACAGGAGCAGCTTACTGGATTTCAGCTTTTTTTATGGATTTTTTTTCTTACTCTATTATTGGCAAAGGTGAAGGAATTAACACCCAGGGGATTAATTTGAGATGGTGTTTGATGAGATGGAGTGTTCCTGCTTTTGTAATAATTTTTAAATGACTTTTCTGTAAGGCACACTGTGGAGCAATGGCTTGGAACACTTTAATTTTTTTTCTTTTCTGGCTTATTCGGTTGTTTCTGCAAATAGTTGAGAGGGAAAATGATTAATTCATTGGGTGGCTCTTCAGAAAAGTGCTGTGGGGTCTCAGCTGCCCCTAACACTGGTGTTGTGTGGTGGGAACTTCAGGAGATGATGTATTGATGGGGTGTTTGCATTAACTATTGTGCTGGAATTTTCTGTGTAAAGGATTTCCATCCCAAAAGGTCTCTGGGGAGAGCCTTTTTTAATTAAAAAGAGGCACAAAGCTCGCTCAGGGTCATGCTCTTTACTCGTGTGTGGGTGGCTGATCCCAGTCTGGGGGTGCTTATGGTTGCTCCATGAGGATGAGGCTCTGGAGACACTTTGGACTTTTAGCTGAAGGTGCCTGGATGGCTGTAGAGAGTCACAGTTTTGTTTGGAAGAGACCTTTTAAAGTCAAAATACCCTTTAAGATCAAATCCAACCATTAACCCATCATGTGGACATGTGCCACAAACATCACCCTGGAGAGCTGCTCCAGAAGCATGGTTGGAGGTGACAACGTTCACCCCACACTGTCTGTAGGGGTAAAGCTGGAGGTGCTTGGCATCTTAGCAGCTCTGGGATCTCTCTCTGGGCTATTCAGACCTAGCAGGAGTGACTCCTTGCTACTAATAGGCTCAATTAAAGACAGCAACTTGCCTCACCTCTGGCCTGGGTGGTGACAGCCTCCCTTAGGCACAGCTGGAGGTTCTGGAGAAGACAGATAGGGTGTGAGCACGATGTTGGCTGCCTGTCCCATCCTGGGGAGGTGTGAGTGGTCCCAGGGTGGTGATGGGTAAGGTGTGGAGCTGGGTGCTGGCTGCTCCCTGGCAGGGACACAGCCCTTCAGGGGGGTTGGCATCACCTCCTCATCCTCCTGCCTCTTTCAGTCCATTGTATGGACACAGGTTGTGCCACCAGCATCCTGCAAAGAGCCTGAGAGATGGGTCTTCAACTCGAGAGGTTCCTCAGGGGAGAAATGGGAGATAAAACCTGATACTTTGGTGCATCTCTGGAGTGTTGCTGCTTAATCCTTTTTATTGATCCATAGCTGATGCCAGAAAGCCCCTGTCTGCAGGCAGTGTGGAGTCCTGGAGAATAATGGCCCTGATCACATTTCTCCCCACCATCAGGCAGGATGAGCATACGTTGCACTGCTGCATGTCTCTCCTCTCTTAGCCCTGGTTCTATCTCTCATTCCTCAGCAGCAGGGCTTGGGAGTGAGGTTAAGAAGCCTCCTGGTAGGTGGTGATTTGGGAGGGGAGTGGCAGGAGGGGCTGTAGGAGGGCTGCTGATGGGCTAAGGAGCCTTGAGCAGCCTCAGAGTAACAGCTCCTGAGCCCAGGAACAGAAGTGATGCAGGTTTGCTGTGATGGGTGTGCTACCCACAATTACTGGAGTCTGCAAAGGAGCAGAGTGTGCTCCTCAAGGTTTGCTTCAGTGTGGATCTTGATTTCTTTTAGCCTATTTCATAATGTACATTAATAATTGCACCTGCATAAAGAGATGCTGCTTTGGTAGGACAATAAATGGCCTCAAGTTGCCCCAGGGGAGGTTTAGGTTGGAGATGAGGAACAATTTCTTGCTGGCAAGGGGTGTGGAGGGCTGCCCGGGGCAGTGGTGGAGTCCCCATCCCTGGAGGGGTTTCCAGGCTGTGGAGGGCCAAGGGTTAGTGGTGCCCTGGCAGTGCTGGGGCAACAGTTGGACTTGATCTGAAACAATTCCCTGATTGCATGATATCTGGAAATGCAGTGATACGGGTGCTGAGGTGCTGCTGTCGTCATAGCACATCAGGAGAAGTTTGATGTGCTCCTGTGGATGAGCGTTTCCACCCAGGCTTTATTCTTAGGTTTATCTGATTTGGTTATATTTGAATTTTTGGCAGAGTTAAAATCTGAGTCAGTGATGGAAATCAAAGAGCAACGTGTGCTCTGCATAAACAGATAAATAGCAGAGCTGAAACTATTTCCTTCCCTTTCACTGGAGGAGTAGAACTGGGGTCACCTCAGGCTTAAGGACACGCTGGTGATTGAATTTAACCTGATCTTGGTCTTTCTGTTGTATTTCTTTTGTTGGCTTGATTTTTGTCCCTCCTGGAAGGGAGTTGGTTTCATTCATAGATGGAGACCAGGCTGGGAGAGTTGGGCTTGTTCAACCTGGAGATGATCTTCTAGGTCCCTTCCAACCCAAACCATCCTGTGATTCTAAGACATGCAAAGCCTTTTATTTCTTCTTCTCTGTCCACCCCCCCTCCCATCCCTTCCTCCTCAGTTGTTCCATGGATAATAGTGCTGATGAACAAGTCTTTAGCCTGTCACATAAAAGCTGTAAAGAAAATGAAGCAGAGAAGATTACGGTGGCAAAGGTTCCTAAATTACAGTTGTAGGGGAAGATTGTGATAAGGAAGTAGTTAAACATTAGTGTTTAGTCAGACCTGCAGCTCTGTCTGGAGCTTCAGTTGTCTCCTCCTCCTGCTGACACTTAATTTGTGTGCTTGGTGTGATCCTCTCCCTGCTAATAAAGTCCCTGGTTTATTGACCCAAAAGGCTGTGGACACATGGGCGTGTTCTACCGGGTGGTTTGAGATCAAGTGCCAAAGAAATGCTGATTATTGTCAGATCTGCTCTGAGGAGAAGTGTTGGGTGCTTGCTCTATCTGTGGTTTAACACTGATGAAAATCAATCTGCCCATCTGAGAGCAGATAAATGTTTCACTCAGGAACCAGGATGTTCAGAAGCTCAACCTCCAGTTGTTTGCTCCAACTGGAAAACCCCTTGGTTTTATGGCAGCAGAGTGTTTGCTCACCGGCCCCAGCTTTGGCAAACAGTCTGGGCAGATGGAATTGAACATGATGGGGAGTCCAAACCGTGGTGTCCCACCAGCAGACCCTGTGTTTGAAGACCTTTCTTTGCTTTCAAAGCCTTGTAGCTCTGATCTGCAAGAACCTGAAGACCAGCTTGTGTCTTCAGGATGGATCCCTGTTGGTGAGCTCAAGGTAGCTCTCTTTGGTCAAGCTCCAACTGCCTTGGTGCTTATCTCAGCCTGGATGAAGCTGTTACTGCAGGTTTGTTAGGAGGAGAGCCGGGCAAAGGCAGGAGCCTGGGCTGGGCAAAGGTTAAAGCAATCAGCTCTGGCTGGGCTGTCAGCAGAACCCCAGTGCTGGGAACAGCCTCAGGGGCTTTGCCCAACTTTATTGTCTCCTCTCACACCAAACAACTTTCTCCTCCTGCTCAGGTGGAACCTTCTGGGTTCCAGTTGGTGCTCGTTGCCCCTTGTCCTGTCCCTGGGCACCACTGACAAGAGTCTGGCCCCAGCCTCTTGCCCCCACCCTTTAGCTCTTGACCAGCATTGATCGGATCCCCTCTGAGGCTTCTCTTCTCCAGCTCAGCAGCCCCAGGGCTCTCAGCCTTTCCTGGGCACAAAGAAGCGGTGGAGCCTGAGGAGAATGGATTTACCCAGTTGCTGTGAGGTTGTTCAAGCTGGATCTTGGCAACTTGGCTCTTTTTTCCTTCTCACCAGAACACTTGTACTGAGGTTTGAGGTTGTCACATCCTATTTTTGCCACCAGAGCTCAGTTCTCTCCAGTTACCCACGTGGTGTGTTTCAGTTGGGAGAGATGATGTTTTATCCAGCACCACAAATGAGGCTTCTTGTGGGAACTAATTCACACTGACTGAGAAAGAGTCCTCCCTGTTTCATATAAATGCAGGTGAGCAAAGTTCTCCTGTGGTCAGGATCAGTGGAGCTTATCACTGAAATGGAGAGAGGCTCAGTCGTAGTGCTCTCAACCCAATGTTATGGTTGTCATATGGCGCTTTAAACATCCATATGTGCAGAGTTTATCCCAGAATCGTGGGGCTTTTAACCAAGCTGATGGATCTGTAGAGGAATATAAATTCATTTTAGTGGTTGCCCAGTGCTGAGGCCATGATGTCTCTTCATGCAGAGCTGGGTTTGCTGGCCAGGAGATGTTTCTGCAGTACGGACGGTGAGTCCTGGCATGTTTATGCATGACCAGGGAGAATTTGCTGCAAGGAGCTTTTTTCTTTCCCAGTCTTGGGAAGTGGGCTCCATCTAGTGTTAAAACTCCAGATCAGGCTCCAGTTCCTCTTTCTTGGATGCCCTTGCAGCGTGGATGAAGGACACGGAGGAGGGACCGCCGGAGGCAGCGCTTTGGGTGGTGATTATCTGGGAGATGTTCCTCCAGACACTGTGTGAGGGGCAATCTGGAGTGCTCCGTCTGTCCCACGAGCTGGAATAATCCCTTTATGAGATGGCACAAGGCTAAAAAGAAATCAAACCAGCCTGGCAATAATTGATGCTGGAATATTTAGTGGTCGGTTCCTCTCTGTGCCTTCACACTGTTGGATGGGGCATGTGAGAATGCAGAGTGTTGGTCTGTGAAATCAGAATTAGGAAGCAAATTGTGGAGCTTTTTGGAGAAAGGAGGAATTAGGGAGTGCTGGATATTAATGTCCAGTCAATTGAATAATTTCTCAATATCTAGTGCTCCTGTGGAGAAGCATGTGGGGTTCTGGCCTATTTCTTTTTTCCTGTTTTCTTCAACAGTTCAGGTTTTGGAATGTTTAATCCTCTGGTAAAGGCAACTTAATTAAAGGGACGTCACGTTTTGACCTAATTTAAGCTGAACTGGGAAAGTGTTTGATAGTTATTGTCTCATGCCCTGATAATGCTGTGAAACAGGGACAAGAAGCATGAAGCAGACAAAATTTCTTCATATCTTCGTTGTGGTGTTGATTCATCCAAGCAACTTGTGGGTTTTTGTGTTGGAACTGGATCAGATTGAGAATGTTGCAATAGTTAAGACTAAAGACAGGTTCTCCACTGACCTTTAAACCCCAAACTGAAGAACTGGGGACTTTGGAGATGTTTAGTGAGGAGGCAGCAGATCCACGGTGAGGAAACTCGGGCTGAGGGGTGTGTTTATCTCTACAGTGGGGGTTTGTCTGGTTTGTTTTCCTCCTGTTAAAGGGAGATTTGAAGCCACTTCCACAAGCTTTTAGTCTGAGCTCTCTGGCACCTTCAGCCAGGCTTTGAGACTGAGGAGGGGAAGAGGGAGGTGGCACCATGCCCAGGCTAAGTGTGGCTGGGTGCCTGAGCCACCAGCCCCTGCCTGCCTGCCTTGGGATAGAGTCATGGAGTGGTTTGGGTGGGAAGGGACCTTGAAAAGTCATCTCATCCAACCCCCTGCACTGAGCAGGGACATGTTCAACTATCTCAGGTTGCTCAGAGCCCAACCTCCCGTGCAATGGTTGCAGGGCTGGGGCAGCCACCACCCCTCTGGGCAGCCTGGGACAGGCTCTCACCACCCTCAGCACCAACGATTTCTTCCTTCTCTTTAGTCTCAATCTCCCTCTTTTAGCTTCAGACCATCACCCCTTGTCCTGTCCCATCCTGTTTGATTCATGGTCTCAAGCAGTGCAGGTTGTGAAGATGTAATTAGTCCTGGCTTATTTAACCTGAAATTAAAAGAAGGCTATAAATAAAGGGGGGGGAACCTAAGAAGAGGTAGAATATTAAGAAGACTTGACTCTTTTGGACTCAGTATTTCCAAGTAAAGTTAAGGCATAAAATAATGTAGATGTTTTAGGTAGCAGGAGCCGTGGAAGTGAATAACAAGGGTGGGAAGTTGGCATCAGCTGATTGAAGGCCTGGACAGTGTATTTTGAGAGGAGAAGACATTAATATGTCAGCTAACCAGATTAAGGGTGTTAAGATGACAAGATCTTTAATTTAGAACCGTAGTTCTTGCCTGAGGAGTTAGGACCATGGCATGGTGTGCTCCTGGCTGTTGATGTTCCTCTGCGTGGTGACACAGCCCCACGTCACAGTGGAGAGTCCACCTCTCTTGTGTTTTCTTCTCCTGTCCCCATACAGACATGAGCCAACTGGTTTGGTTTGGAGCTAGAACCAGCCAGCACTGCAGGGTTTGTGTTGGGTTTGGTTACCTGAGCTGAACTCCTTCTCCCTACTGAGATCTTTGGTGGTTGGACGTGGTGCACGTTGGGTCAGTGCCGTGGCAGCATGTGACATCAGGAATTTATGGACTGGAAACGTGCTGCTAAAAGGACCTCCCTTTAAACTAGAGGGAGGGAAATCAGGAGGGCAACTTCACTCTCCTGAGACTAATTGCCTAAACTGCTGCTTTTATCCTTCATCTCCTTTATCTCCTTAAATGAGAAGAGAGAAGGCTCCAGGGAGACTTTCAGTCATTAGAGGGCCTACAAGAAAGCTGGAGAGGAACATTTTCCAAGGGTGTGTAGTGATAGGACAAGGGGTAGTGGCTTTAAGCTGGAAGAGGTGGGATTTGGATTAGATATAAGGAAGAAATTCTTCACTCTTGAGGGTGGTGAGACCCTGGCACAGGTTGTCCAGGGAGGTTGTGGCTGCTCCATCCCTGGAGGTGTACAAGACCAGGCTCTATGGCAACCTGGTCTAGTAGGAGGTGTCCCTGCCATGATCTTTTGATGATCTTTGAGGTCCCTTCCAACCCAACCCATTCTATGATTGTGTGGAATGAGCTTTTATCACTAAATCCTCCTTTTTACTCAGGAAGGAGGTGGATCTCCCAACATCCTTCCTCCACGATGTGCCCCTAGGAAATAACAACAAACCTCATCGTGCTCCAGCTCTTCTCGCACATTCCATGTTGTGATTTGTTCTTGGCTTCCTCAGTGCTTATGGAGACATTAATGGCTTCTGAGGCAAAGCTTGGTCTAATTTGTAGACATTAAATGGGGGAGAATTTGCCTGATGTAATTTCTCTGTCTGACCTCATTCACCTGGCATTAAAACCTTATTACTGAGCCTCCATTTCTAAATTGCACCAGCTAATAGGGAGAACCTTTGCTTTAAGTGTTTAGTTGGCTTGATCTGATCCTGTCCCCTTAATGTCCACTGTGGGACTGGAGCCAGCTCCACGCTGCTGACAAGTGCCTTTTAGCTCCTTTTATTTATTATGGGCAAAACAACTTAAAAGCTTAGTTATTAAAGCCACTTTTTAAAGGGGAAAGTAATGAAATCACCCGAAATGAAGACACAAGTTGCACAAGGCAATACCTCATCTTAAATAGAGTTATTAAAGCCAAATATCCACCATTAAAATCACTTGAGGGTCATTTTGATTTGAGGTCTTTTTACAAAACCCAAGAAAAATGCCTTCTGACATCATACTTTGTAATGCTCTGGCCAAAACATGCTGGGCTTGATGAGTTCTGTGTAATCCTGGTGTTCTGAGCTTGCTTTGCCCTTGCAGTCAATGTCCCTTGAAGCCCCAACGTGTTTGCAGCTATTCCCCCCACCAAATAAAATAGGTATGAGGTTAATTGGAGTTATTTATGGCTTAATTGCTGTGTAAACAGCAATATCAAACCAGATTGGGCTGGAAAACCCAATAGCACTTGTATTTTTTTGTTTGTTTTTTTTTTCTCCTTCCTCTGAAATTTCTGCTTTGAAGTTAAAGGGGTAGCACCTCCCTGAAAGGTTTTGATTCTCAATGGTGATCTTAATTTGTCAATTAAGGTGTAAATATTCTCACATAGCAACAAAAGTTCTATAAGTTGGCTATTTTTTATTAGAATGCACAATCCACTGTTGAATTCCTGAATATATTTTTCTTGCTAGTCCTGGTTAAGGCAAGAACTGGCAGCTGGTCAATGATGGGGGGGGAAAAGAAAGTGCTGAATGAATGTGGTAAGAGGGGAAGAAGGATTTCATTAATTCCAGAGATGATTGTACTTTGTGTTTGATTTGATTGCTTTCAGCCTTTGATTTGCATTAGCATGCAAATATTTCTTCCTGGCTGTGCTCAGTGTTGAAAGAGAGAAAATAAAGCAAATTACAAACAGAGGCGATGAAGACACATCTTCTTCTTCCAGAGGAAAATGGAAATGTTATCAGTACTAGGAGAAATTAAAAAAAAAAATGTCTGCTGCTCAGAAAAGTGCAATAATCTCAGGGGTTTGAATATTTAAAGATCTGTTTTGTCATTAGCTCAAACTAGCTCAGTCAGGCAGGAAAAACACATTATTGATCTGAGATGATGCCTCGGAGTGAGAGGGTATTGTCACCAAGGGGTATTTATGGAGCTCCAGGAGCTGCTTAAGATGAACCCTGCCCTAAACCAGGGAGATTGAGGTTGGACATGAGGAATTTCTTGGTGGGCAGGGTTGTGAAGGGCTGTGCCAGGCTGGGCAGGGCAGTGGTGGAGTCCCCATCCCTGGAGGGGTTTCCAAGCCCTGGAGATGTGGTGCTGAGGGACAGGGGTTAGTGGTGCCCTGGCAGGGATGGGGGAATTGTTGGACTTGATCTTAAAGTTGGGCTTGTTCAGCCTGGAGAAGAGAAGGCTCCTTGGAGACCTTCTTGTGGCCTTGCAGGACTTCAAGGGGGCTGAGAAGAAAGATGGGGACAGAGTTTTGAGCAAGGCCTGTTGGGACAGGACATGGGATGATGGTTTGAAACTGAAAGAGGGAGATTTAGACTGAAGAGAAGGAAGGAATTTTTGCCACTGAGGGTGGTGGGACCCTGTGCCAGGTTGCCCAGAGAGGTGGTGGCTGCCCCATCCCTGCAACCATTGCAGGGGAGGTTGGGCTCTGAGCAACCTGAGATAGTTGGACATGTCCCTGCTCAGTGCAGGGGGCTGAGGAATAGCTCTTTGGAGCATTCTATGATTCCTAAAGCTCTTTCCTGCTGACGCAGATAAAAGCAGTGGCTGCTGGTTACTGGCTTCTCTGCGCTTCCCTGTCCTGCACGGCTGTGTCCTGGGACCCATCTCTATCTCCAGCCCTCCAGTTTGGGAGGGATGCAACTGCTGCTCCTCCATGCAGTGACATCCCCCCTCCTGGTAACGATGGCAATAACCATTAACAGGCTGTTGCAGTGCAGAGAGCAGCATTTTGCAGTTATTAATCCAATCCAAACCTCCTCACTTCCAGCAGCAGGAGGTTGAGTTCCTGCACCCAGGGCAGAGAGGGCTCTTTTCTGCACCATCTCTGCAGCTGCTTCCATGTGCTTTCCCCATCTGGGGTGGTGTGCCTTGAGTTCAGGGATTTTATTATTATTTATTATCATTATCATGGAATGGTTTGGGTTGGAAGGGGCCTTGAATGGTCATGGTGTCCAACCCCCCTGCAGTGAGCAGGGACATCTGCAACTAGAGCAGATTGCTGAGAGCCCCCTTCAACCTGACCTTGAATTAATCATCATTATTATTATTATTATTATTATCTAGAAACTTGTGGGGAGGACATTCCTCTCCCTTTGGGTAGGTTGTACTTGGTATTGAGCTGAGGGGTGTCCTGTCTCTTTCCGTGGCCCTCCCAGAAGATAGGAATTGAGCAGAGCCCAGGGGTTAGAGCAGCAGTAGTTGAGGGAAGAACACTCCAGCAGCACAAGACAGTTAGGAAAAGAATCCCAATTCCTAGTTGATTTTCCCAGAATCCCAAAGTTCCATAGGATCCTGGGTGATGTTTGTCCTCCTGCCCAGCAGATCAAGCTCATCTCTCAATAATGTCCCATCTGGGAGGACCCCTGGGAGGGATTCCAGCCTTCAGCATCTCCTCAGCCTTTTTCTGGGCTGAATATGGGCATCAAAAGCAGCTGTAGAAGCAAGTTTTGAGAATATATGTGAGAAGTTACTGCTGCCAAATACTTTTTGCCTATTGAAGCCATTTTATATATATATATTTTATTATTTTTTTACTTTATGTTGTCTGCTAGAATTAAACAACTTCTGAGCTGGTTTGGGAGCTTCTATAGACTATATCTGTGTAAACTACCTAATAAATCCAGTTCAGTAGGAATACTTCTTCATTATATTAACAGATGATCCCTTTAGATTCATATACTTGAAGGTGATTAATACACGGTGCAAAAATCAGTAATTTTCTGGTTTGTCCATTTTTTTTTACTGACAGGTAGTTTCTGTAGTGGCATATTAAAGTCTGTTTTCCTACCTAGTGTATATTGCAGCACCACATCTGTTACACCAAGGAGTACATTATAGTAAATAGACCATAGAGTGAGGTCCACTGGTGTTTAGTTTTTAAAGCATTCCTCGGCTGCCATTGCTAAGGGATGGAGGCAGGAATGCTTTGGAAATGCCAAAAAAGTGCCTTTATTCAGCTCTGCAAACACCAGAGAGCCCTCGGAGTCTCTGAAACTTGGTGAGTTGTTCTACAAACTCTTTAACTCTTTGCTGGGAGTGTTTGGTGTCAATATAGCTGGGGTTTGGATGAGTGTTGGCCCTGAATTAGGCTCCCCCAGGCTGAGGGGTTTTGTTCTTCCCCCATTTAGAAGTGGTCACCCACCCGCCTGGCAAGTGCAGATTGCTCTCCTCTAATGAGCTCAATGGACCTGCACCGATTTACAGCAGGAGAGAATAAATGTGGCTCATTAGGCAGCTGATGAGATGATCTGCGAGGTTGTCTTTGCCCGGACGGGCAGTAAAGCAAACATTAAATGCTAATGAAAGATGTCATCTCCTCCAGCACCCTGCTCTGGCTCTGCAGTCGGTCTGTCTGTGGGCAGCTCCATGGGTTGTCCACACAAAGGCTTTGCAAGGAGTTGTTTGGCTTGGAAGAGACCTTTGAGATCATTGAGTCCAACCATTAACCCAGCACTGCCAGGATTTTTCTCTTCTGTTGTGCTTGAGTTTATTTTGTCAGGGTGGCAAAAGGCTGGGGTTTAATCTTGGGTTTGATCTTGGTTTTAGGTGGGTGCAGCTGCTCTTCACGGAGGTATGAAGGGTGGTTTTGTCCAATGGAAACACAAATTTTAATGGAATCTATTACAGTGGTACCAGGCTGACATTAAGGGTGGGTGTTTAGAACTATGACCCAGCCAACCTCCCCTGCAATGGTTCCAGGGCTGGGGCAGTCACCACCTCTCTGGGCAGCCTGGCACAGGCTCTCACCACCCTCAGCACCAACAATTCCTTCTCTCTAGTCTAAATCAGGCCCCTTGAAGTCCTGAAAGACCATAAGAAGGTCTCCCTGGAGCCTTCCCTTCTCCAGGCTGACCAAGCCCAACTCTCCCAGCCTGGCCTCCCAGGATCCTCTTTATGCCCTCACTAACAGGGAAACAAGAGTCTTTGGAGCATAAAGTCACCTGGTGGGTCCACTCATCCCAACCTGAACCCTGGCACGCCTCTTAAGAGCTCATGTCCAAGCCTGGGATGGAGCCTTCTGCTGCTCAGTCAGGGAGCTGAGAAGTGTGCACTGCTTCCAAATGCAAACCCTTCATTGAGAAAAGGTCCCCAGACCACGTTGCTGCAGAAGGAACATGATATGTTTATTCCAGCGTTGCTCCTGGGAACATCAGGTACCCTCATGTGGAGACACACAAAAATCAATGCAGGCTGGGAGACCAGACATGCACCAAGGAGGGATGATGGATCCTTTGGGGAAGGAGGTGAAGGACATAGCATTGATAGGTTTCTTTTTTTCCTCCTCTGTAAAGAGCATAAAGCTGATGGATGATTTTTTTATTTTTCGAAGGAACATGTTGCTAAAAACGTTGGCAACAGATCTCCAACCTTTTGGGTCTGCTTAAATCAATTCAAATGGCTGTCTCCAAAAGAATCAAATTAGTATTAGACATGAAAGATGAAGAGAAGGCAGGAGGCTGGAGGAAGGAGCAGATCCAGCTGAGTCATCCTGCTGAGATTCCTGTTTAATGGTGCTTTGCCCACGATGGAGAGAGGATTGTTTGTCAAGTGAAAAGTTCATGGAAGGTGACTATTAGGATCTGGAAACTCAGTAGAAAGCTATATACATATATATATGTACATACACATATTCATTACTGACATATCTTGTATGAGGAGCACCTGAGGGAACTGGGATTGTTTAGCTTGGAGAAGAGGAGGCTGAGAGGAGACCTCATTGCTCTCTACAACTACAAGGAGGTTGTGGTGAGGCTGGGGTTGGGCTCTTCTCCCAAGGAACTAATGACAGGACAAGAGGTGATGGCCTCAAGTTGCACCAGGGGAGGTTTAGATTGGACATTAGGAAGAAGTTCTTTACTGACAGAGTGGTCAGGGACTGGCCCAGGCTGCCCAGGGAGGTGCTGGAGTCCCCATCCCTGGAGGGGTTCAACAAACGAGTAGATGTGGAGCTTCAGGACATGGTCTGGGGGTCAGGGAGGTGTTGGACAAAGGTTGGACTTGCTGATCCTGGAGGTCTTTTCCAACCTAAATGATTCTTGAAAGAAATAAAACTTGCTGTTGTGGTTGTTACTGGGTTGGGTGTCAGGGTCAAAAGTGGGTTGTGCAGAAACACAGACCTCAGGCCCTCTGCCTGGAGCCAGATCCTCCTCTGGCCAAGCTGGTGGGGCTCCAGGTTGCCAGTCTGGTGTAAATGGTCTATAAACGTGGTCTCTGCTTCATCTGCCAGGCTTGGGGGATCTTCGTTTTGACAGCTGCTGAATGGAACTTTACTCTGGGGTTTGGAAGCAGGTTATTGAGCTGCCTGGTTAAATTAGGTTTCATTAGCAGCAGGATCATTACAGCCCTTTGGTAGCTCAGCCTTCAGCTTAATTTTGTCAGGGCTGTTTCATTGTTCACGTTTCTGAAGCGAGTGATTCTGAAAAAGGTTCTGCAAAGGGCATGAAGAGCAGCCCTGGAGTAATGACTTCTCTGAGCAAGCACTTAGGGGGGATAATTTTATTTTTTTTAAATAACAAAACCAAGTTTTGTAAGGCTTGTCCCTGATCTCCATCTGGACATCGTGCTGGTGACCACGACCTTCTGGACGTGACCATCCAGCCCATTCCTCATCCACCCATCAGTGGTGTGCTTGGGAGCCAGCCAAGCTCTTCCTTTTTTGCAGAAGGACTGTGATAAATGGGGTGGGGGATGATGCAGCAGAGTGGACTTGGCTGGTCATCCAAGTGATGCCATCCCCCTTCAGCTGAATTTTCCCTTTCCTGAGGTTGGAGCTGAGGTTGGAGGAGCACGGTGTGAAAATGCTGAGGTGGAGCTGAGAGGGGTTGGGATCAAGGAGACAAGTGACTGCCCTGGGTGGCACAGGTTGTGCAGCCCAAACTGATGGATGCTTCTGACTTTTAACGTGTGTGGCTCAGTCTCCTGTGTGAGATGGTGGCTGGAGAGATGGTGATGACCAGTATTGATGGTGATGACCAGTATTGATGGCTGATCTTGCTGGGCTCCTTTATCACTGTTAAGCACTCCAGGGACATGTGAGGAAATGGATAACTCTTGTCTTCCCAGCTCAATTCCTTAGACCCTCTTCACCATTCACACTGGACAAGGCAGCAGCTCCTTCCTCCCCCCCACCCACCCCAAAGAAAAAGGAGGGTTTGGGAAGAGGGCAACTTAATTCTGGCATTTCCTAAGTGCTGGCTTGGGTAATATTAATGTTCATATATTCTGGTGGGTAATTTTACCTATAAATTGTGTTCCTCTTTCAGTTTTCTTAATTTTCCCATGTAAAAATTTGTCATAGGGACATAGAATCATTTTGGTTGGGAGAAACCTTTAAGATCATTGAGTCCAACTATTAACCCATCCCTGCCAGGGCACCACTAACCCCTGTCCCTCAGCACCACAGCTCCACAGCTTGGAAACCCCTCCAGCGATGGTGGTGCCATCATTTCCTGGGCAGGAATTTTTCCTGATGTCCAACCTAAACCTCCCCTGGGGCAACTTGAGGCCATTTCCTTTTGTCCTGTCACTTGTTCCTTGGGAGAAGAGCCTGACCCCACCTGGCTCCAAGCTCCTCTCAGGGCGTTGTGCAGAGCCAGAAGGTCTCCCCTGAGCCTCCTTTGCTCCAGCCTCAACCCCCCCAGCTCCCTCAGCTGCTCCTCACCACACTCCTGCTCTAGACCCTTCCCCAGCTTCCTTCCCCTTCTCTGGAGACGTTCCCCAGAAGGTTGTCAGCGTGTCCCACCCCCAGCATTCCCTCAGTGGAAGGAGAGGAGCAGTTTGTGCTCTCCAGGTCACTCAAAGACCAGTAAAACTGGTTTTTCTGGGCTTTGCTGCTGCCTGGGCTCCCACCACCCCTCTCCCTGATAGCAAACAGATTTCTTCTGTATTTCAGCCCTTGCTCGTGATACCCTCAGAGCCTTTATTTTTAGAGCTGCTATCTTTTTCCCTGCTGCCATATCTGTCTGTGGAGTATTGAGCTCCTGCCAAGTTCCACTCGCTCTAGACACAACAAAACCACCATGACACGGAAGAAATGTGGAGTTTCTGGGAGGGAGGGGGTTTGAGTTTCAAAATCGTTTCTCTTTAGCCCTCTTAATCTTCATCCTGGCTGTCTGGAGCAAGGGTTGTCTGTTGTGTTGATGTGTGTGTTCTTCAGGTCTGGAGTTCTGAGGAGCTACCGCAGAAGAATTAATAACTGTACTTGATAGAAAAAGTTTTCTCATTTCCCTACCTGAAAATGGTCACTAGAGCCATTAAATAAACGGGGGGTGGGGGAAAAAAATAGGAGAGAAATGTTTATTTTTCTTTCAAAAAGGTGCCCCAAAGAGTAGATGGTAAAAGATTTATTCAGTGTCCTTGGAGGTTTGTTTTCCCCTCGAGTCCATTAGTTCTGTGATGATGAAGACTCATGAAGGAAGATTGAGGCATTTTCTGAGCAAGTGAAATGCTTGTGCTTAAGGGCTTGTTACTTTGATGCTAAGAAAAGAAAGAAAGAGGAAATAAATTAGAAAATCCCAAACAAGTGTGTTTGGCTCCTGTTAGTGCCCAGACCACGTGATTTGAGTTGGCTCTGAAGAGTAGATAGTTTGAGGCAGGACTTCAATAGCTTGCGTTGCTCAAACGGAGCTTTGATGGTGTTTGGGGGTTTCTTTTAACTTACAAAAGAGTCACAGAAACAGAAGGGAATTGGTAATTGAGCTGTGCCCTGGTATCTGATGCAGTGCTGGATGGAGCTGCACATCAGAGCTGGGATGGGGATGGAGGCCCATCAAAAGCCAAGTTGTCTTAACACTGTTTTCAGAAGAGACGAGTAGATGTTGATTAAACTCAACTGTATTTTTTTTATAAACCTTTCATTGAGGGACACAGAAGCAGTTGAGTGTAATGAAAATCTTCATTTTATTCCTGCTTCTCTTCTGTGGTGTGTAGGGACACCAGGTACCTGGTAGGATAAAATGGGTCAACCCTCCCTTATCTAGATAGTGTTCTGCAGTTGGGAGATAAACATGATGCTACAACAATGATGAAGGGAAGGACTTGGATTGATTAATTGCAAAGCAAGGCCTGGATGAGCCCTAGTCCAGAGGACCCTGGAGGTGCTGGAGTCACCATCCCTGGAGGGGTTCAGCAAATGAGTAGATGTGGAGCTTGGGGACATGGTCTGGGGGCCAGGGAGGTGTTGGACGAAGGTTGGACTTGCTGATCCTGGAGGTCCTTTCCAACCTCAATGATTCTATCCTTGGGGAGCAGTGCCCTGCAGTGATTTAAAACCAAATCAAAGGGTTTAGTGGCTGCTTGTGTGAACCTGTGAATACTGGCAGAGGTTTTTCTGCCCTGAATAAGGATCCTCTGCGTGCAGGGGGCAAAAATGAAGTTTGGGACAGAGGAACGCTCCAGATCCTGTGTCTCGAAGGTTCTCCTGGGCAAGGAAGGGTTGGAGAGAACTTTGGTTGTCCTGTGTCTGCTTGGTCTACACTGAGATGAGAGAGTTGTGGAGCAGCCTGTTTAAAATATTCCTCATAGTTAGAGGGAAAATGGGTGTAAAAGAGGGAAAGACAGGGTTGTGTCGGGGGCTGGTTGTGCTCTTGTAGCACCCGTTTAAATTCCCATTTATACTTCCCTACTCCACTTGGCTCCTTTCTGCCCGAGAGTGATTTTAATTGAATTTACGTGTCCTGACTGAAACAGCTCCAGTGCAATGACAAACGGGGCTGTTCCACTGAATTTCCGGCCCTGAGAGCAGCTGAACTTTGTCAGTGGGGGGAGAAGGGGGGATCTGAGCAGAGAACCACACATAAAATCATCCTGCACGTGTAAATGGGCTGAGAAATCATCATAATTGCGCTAACTGCCCATATTAAACAGAGTTTCTCTTCCCTGCCAGTACGTGTGGGTAATTCTCAAATATTTACTGCGTTTGGAACGGAATTGTCAAATGGGCTGGAATGTGTCTGGGATGAATATGGATTTTTGTGGTAATTAGTTTGTTATTGGGCATAACGTGGCCATTTCTTTTGAATTTACATGACATTGGAAGTGACTCTGTTTGGCTTTTAAAATTCCTCGGTGAGTTTCAAAAGCCTCCCTACCCTTGGGAAAAACCACAACTAAATAATAATATTTATGATTCTATTTAAAATACAAACACAGGTGTGGGGTCAGTTTAGTAAAACACAAATAAAGGGGTGGAGTCAGAATTTAGCTTCCCATGGTACACATTGATACAACCTTGTGGGCAACCAGTATAAAATCTTATTTTCCTTCTTCTTGAGGGTGGTGAGACCCTGGCCCAGGTTGCCCAGGGGGGCTGTGGATGCTCCATCCCTGGAGATGTTCAAGGCCAGGTTGGATGGGGCTTGGAGCAACCTGGGCTAGTGGGAGGGGTCCCTGCCCATTTCAGGGAACTGGATGATCTTTGAGGTCCCTTCCAACCTAAACCATCCTTATAGGATTTGGAGGCTAAAAAAGGGAACAAGTGGTTAAGAGCAGTTTCTGTATTCCCAGTAGAGAAGCTGAGGATATTGAGGACCTAAACGATAAGAAAATAAGATGTAATCTCACCCCAGTGGCTCCATTTGTGTGTCTATATATAAATGTTGGTCTATGGAAAGGTTTTCAGATGTCATAATTGTCTGGTGAAGGTTGTTCCACTCTGCCAAGCTCATTGACTGATGGATTCTCTGTGAAATTCAGACACGCCATAAATACAATGTCTGGGAAGTTGAAAATTGAAAAATTTTATTAGATTAGTAACTTAAAATGATAAATCCCAGGGATAACTAGCTTTGAGTGGATAAAATATCCACCTTGCTGGTGCAGCCTTTGCGGGAGACCTTACAAGTCACGTGTGTTTCAGATCCCATCTGTTAATTACAGAAAAAACAACATTTCACTTTGCTTTACTTTGTAAATTAATCACCGGGGAGTTTAAGTCCTTCCTTTAATCATGATGTTGGACATATGTCAGAGGATTCGATTGCATGGGAGGTGTGAGTGTAGGAAAAGTATTTCTCCCAAAGGGTAAAGGTTTGATCATCTTATTTTAAGAAATGTCTGTTATAAGATGGGGTTTTTTTATATTATTATTAATTTCTTCTCATTAAAACCCCCCAAAACCTGCCAGTGAGGAGTTTACTGGTGACACGAGAACACTTTTTCCTTGAAGCTCGTTGTAGAACCCTACACGAAGATGGTCTTGCTGTCTGAAGGGCTCTGGCATTGGTGCACCCCAAGAAATATGTGGTAGCAACTCGAGGCTGAGCCCTCCAAGAACAAGCCACTCAATCTCCTTGGGTGGAAGATGAGAAGAAGAGCTCTGGCTTCACTATCCATCTCTATAATCACTTTCAGGTTCCTTCAAAGAGTGGCAGAATCCCCCCTAAAAAAGGCAAATAAAGCAGGACTTTGTGTGCTAATGGAAAGCAGAGGGTGGGTGGTGGGGGGAAGCTTCATACCCTGAGGTGCTGCTGCACCATCACCACGTTCAAATCCACGTGTAGAAGTGAAGAGTGGTGGTGCTGTAGCCAGGGTGGTTTAGAAGAGACTGGAGGCCAACCTTGTCTCTGGATGGGAGGTGTTTGGCTTGGGCATGAGCTTGGCTGGTCCATGTCCTGTGTGACCATGGTGGGCAGGAGCTGGATTGACTGATGGAGGCCTATGTGGTGGTAGACGAGCAGCATGGGCAGAGCTGCCTGTCAGCAGGCACACAGCTCCTGCATATGTTCTCCCTGGCCTGAGGGACATGTCTGAAGGCATATTCAGAGCACTGGGCTTGGTGGTGGGAAGGATGGAGTGCAGAGGGCAAGGAGCAGTAGTAAAACCTTAGGAACACAACGTTGTCCAGGCTTAATTCTCCTCTTTCCAACTTTTCTCCTCAGAATGTGAAAGAAACATGGGGGGGACAGCTGACAGAAGTCACCCAAACCTTCTGACTTGCTGAGGGTCCACTCCGTTTAGAATCTGATTTCTATTTTAGTTTCAACCTTAAGAACCCATCACACAAATCGTTCCTTTCTTTTTGGAGGTGATGACAGGAATTGCTGCATTTATTTTCCTACCAAGAACAGAAATGTTCCAGGAAAGCAGCAGAGCACCTCATCAGAACTCAAGGTCCTTACACAAGCTCCTGCTTTCTTTTCTGAGGAACTTTTTCCCTGAAATCAGGCGAGCTGGCCCGATGCTTCCAGCTCATCTCAGATGTTGCTTGGCAACTTGGGGTGGTCTCTGCAGGAGCAGCCGGGCAGATGTTTGCACACAGGCTGGCCAGGAGCAGACCAAGCAAACCCCATCCTAAAATCAGAGGGTGGGTGGTAAACCAAACATTTGTGCTGCGAGAGGCTCTTGTGATACTCGTTATTTGCAGAGCATCCAAAGCTTTTGAGAAGGGTTCAATCCCCCCAGGTTGTTCAGTGAGAGCGAGCTGCAGGGGGACTAAGCTGTGGAAGCAGAGGGAAGGGAGGGGTTTCTCCTCTTCTCCTTCCCATCAACTCAGTTTTATTGGCACTGTCCCATCAGCCGAATGTGAGATTTAAACTGTAAACTGCATTTGAGCATGTGTTTGAAAGGTAATGAGTTCTGGAGGCATCTGAGCAGCTATAAACATCGAGTGGAGGAGTTCCAGGCTGTGCTCCTGGAGCTTAGCTGGAGGTAGACTGGTCCTTGGGAGCCCAGGCAGGCAGGGGCTGGAGGTTACGGGTATCATTTGGAGCAGTTGCTCACATAAATAAAGGCTGGTGGCCAACCCCAGGGTCTGATGCCAGCACAGGCTGTGGTGGCTGCCAGGAGAGGCGGTGGTGTGACTGTGCCTCATCCCCCTCATGTCCCACCACACCCCAGCTCCTCTGGCTCAGAGTGACGAGATCTCATGGGGAATAACTGCTCAGATTTATTGTCTCTCCTCCCTTTTACGTTCTAACTTGGAGAGTGGCTTCACCTACTTCATCTGGAGCATCTCTGTGCCCAGGACAGGCCGAGAGCCCTGGGGCTGCTGAGCTGGAGAAGAGAAGCCTCAGAGGAGATCTGATCAATGCTGAGCAAGAGCTAAAGGGTGAGGACAAGAGGCTGGGGCCAGACTCTTGTCAGTGGTGCCCAGGGACAGGACAAGGGGCACCAGGCACCAGGTGGAACCCAGGAGGTTCCATGTGAGCAGGAGGAGAAAGTTGTTTGGTGTGAGGGTGTTGGAGCCTGGCCCAGGCTGCCCAGAGAGGTTGTGGAGTCTCCTCTGGAGAGATTCCAAAGAGGCCTGGACACGAAGAAACCAACTTGTCACTTAAAGAGGGAGATTCAGACTAGAGAGAAGGAAGGAGTTGTTGGTGCTGAGGGTGCTGAGAGCCTGTGCCAGGTTGCCCAGAGAGGTGGTGGCTGCCCCAGCCCTGGCACCATTGGCTGCCTAAGTGTTAAGGCAATAGAGGTGCAGGATGAATGTTCTTCTTGAGCAGAACCTCGTGCCTTTTCTAATAACACTTCAGTGTTCTGATCAGCATAAGCATTCATTGTCCTTTAAACAAGAGCCTGCTGCTGCTTCCCATAATTGCTATTAACCTTCATTAAGACGAGAGGTGAGCTGTGTTGGGTGCTATGCAAACACTCATTAAGTGCCTTCCCTCCCTGGTAGATCTTGCAGCTTGTGAAGATAAATGAGATAAAAGCAGCTGGGGGCTGTGCCTATTAACCTGCCTGCCCAGAGTGAGTTTATTATGGGTGTCATGAGGAAGAGATGTCTTACAAGGATTTGTGGGAGGCAGTTAGGATTCAGAGTGGCATCCCTAGTACTTAATAAATATGAACGTTGGTTCTCCTTGGAGTCGCTGGGACTTTAGCTGGTGCTCAAGGTAAAGCCCAGCTTAAATCCTTCACTGGATTAGGTGCTTCATGAAAATAAGGCATAGAAGAGCCAAAGATAGTTTTGTAACTAAAGTCGTAAACCCATAGAATCGTTTAGGTTGGGAAAGATCTTGAAGATCATTGAGTCCAACTGCTGATGTAGCACAGCCATGTCTGCTGCTGAACCATGGCATGGACGAGGAAGGAAGGTGTCTGGGTTCCTGTTCAAACCCCACAAACCAGTCTGTGCTGTGGCAATGAGGACAGAAAGCCAGAATTCCATTGCTGAAATAAATGGACTCAACAGAACTGCCCCATTGAAGGAGCATGATCTGTGGTGACCTCGGTAGAGGTGGCTGGCTTCCATCTGGGAAGCTCTGAGCCCTGGGGTTGCTGATGCCTCCATCATCAATGGGCTGTTTAGGAGCCCTGCTTAAATGAAAATCAACGTGTGAAGTTCTTATTGCATATTTTCAATATTTTCTGTTTCCCTCAGTCGGTGTGGATTAAATCAGAGTGCAATTAAACCCTATTAATGACTGTGCATAGACAAATTAGAAAAGAAAACCTTACTGAGATAAAAAGCTTCAGCTTATTACTCTGAAAACTAATTCACGTCTGCTTTGGGCACAGCCTTGGGTACCTCCTGAAGCATCAGAGATCCTTAAAATTTGGTTCCTTTGGTTCATAATGCAGGCTGGAAAACTGCAGCAGGAGGTAATTGCTTGATGCCCCAACACTGGAGATGTTCAAGACCAGGTTGGATGGGGCTGGTCTAGAGGGAGGTGTCCCTGCCATGGCAGGGGGTTGGAGCTGGATGATCTTTCAGGTCCTTTCTAACCCAGACCATTCCGTGATCTGGCACGGGCTGGTGGAGTGAGTCTTAATTTAAATGATGGACCAAAGAATCCCTGCACTGAGGTCAATAAGTGAATGTGAGAGATAAATCTGACCTGCAGCATCACCCAGGTGCTCTAAGGGATGTCTCACTCCTCAGGTGGTTGGAGGCAATGGGGATAGTGGCCCACGAGAGGTCTGTGGGCATTCTGCTTGTGGTGGGGGGCGATGGACAGAGCAGCTTTGGGCTGATTTCTCCATCCCACCTTGCTCTGGTGTCTCTCACAAGGTGAGCAGGGAGCCAAGCTGCATGAGTCATGGGCAGAGCAGCTTTTAATAAGTGGAAGTGGATACGGTAATAATAAAAACAACCAAAAAACCATCAAAAAACCCCCCGGCCTGACTCCAGACCCATCTCCCCGTCTAGACAGACAGTGCCAAGCTCCTGTCTGCTCAGAAAATATCTTCTTCATAACACTGTCAAATGCTCCTGCTTTTAGAGTCCTGGCTGGTTTTCAGAGCTCCCTGCCCGGGCTGGAGAAGACCTTTTGCTGGGGTTTTTGTGTCCTGCTGTTCTGCAGAGCACTGTGGCCAATCAATTAGGGGATCAGAAGAATGTTTTCGGCAGCAGTTCCCAGGGCTGGGCAATAATCCTTGTCCCTGCTCCTCCAGGGCTGCCTATTCATCCTTTCCTGGCAGGGACCGCCCGTCTCCCCAGGCCCCTTCTCCTGGAAGAACAAGCCCTCTCCAGGGCCAAGTCTGCCCCTTTTCCTCACGGCTGCCTCCTCGGATGGGTACCCTGTGAACAAGGGAGGTGGGTGGCTTGGGACCTGGTCCTTCCCCACCTCTAATTCACCAGCTTCATGTCACAGGCTGGCTTTGCCTTTCTTCTGCCCTAGCTTTGTGTTGGAGGGACCTTTAAGGGTCATCTCGTCCAACCCCCAGCTTTAATGGAGCTCCCATCTCCCCAGCTGCCCAACTAACCCACTTTGGAATTAGGAATTAACGTTCAAAAATGGAAAAAAACCACATTAAAAATGCTGTGAGGGTTGAGAGCCCTGAATTCAGAGGGTGGTGAGACCATGGCACAGGTTGCCCAGGGAGGCTGTGGATGCTCCATCCCTGGAGGTGTTCAAGGCCAGGTTGGATGGGGCTTGGAGCAGCCTGGTCTAGTGGGAGGTGTCCCTGGGGTTGGAACTAGATGATCTTTAAGGTTCCTTCCACCCCAAATCATTCTAGGATTCTATGAACTTAGGCCCATGTTGGTAGCCCAGAGGTACCAGCTACCTCTAATCTGTTGGTACCTCTTGCTTGTAGGAGCAGCCTGTTAAGAGCAGTTGATGTTTTGAGGTTAAATCCAAGTGCTGGAAGCCTTCCAGGTCCTCAGCTGCTGGAGTATACACGGTGTGTCCACAAAAGGGATCTCAGATTGTGGTCACTATGGGGCAAGTCCCCAACGGGCAGTGCAAGAGCTGTGAAAATTTAGGCTGGTGACTCACAGAATCCTTTAGGTTGGGAAAGACCTTTGAGATCCTCAAGTGCAGCCGTTAAATCTTGTATTGTTTTTCTTAAATAATCTTTCTTACATCTCCCAGCTCGCTTCCGAGGCTCCCTTTGATCCCCACCAGCTCAGTCCTTTCTTCTGCTTTTTCTTTTTTTTTCCAACTCAAACCTTGTTAGCTCTAATGTGTGTCTCAGCTGTCAGGTCCATTCCCGTGTGGCTCGTGATGGCTTCCAGAGCTCCTGGTGCAGAAGAGCCTCCAAGTCTCTCTTGTTCCAGCCACATGACTGGAGGCAGGGCCTCTCTCAGCTCATGGAGGTCTCAGTCCTCCTCCTGCATCTTAAGGGTGGCCGGGTCTGCTCCGTGGCACCCCGGGGAGCAGGGCTGTGTATGTGTCTTGCTATAGATGGACTTGATGATCTTAAAGGTCTCTTCCAACCATTATGATTCTACACTAAATACAGAGCAGCACAATCTTTCAGGTCTGAGTCCTCTGGTACATCCCCTACCTACTGTCAAAGCCTCTTTCTCTTCCTAAGTCCCACAGAGATGGTGCCAATTAAAGGAAATATTTGGGGGTTTCCCCCATGATTCATATCAGAGGTCTGGATATAATTTGGATCTGAGATATCAGATGCCCAGCTCTGGAGTCCTCAGCACAGCATGAGCTGGGGGAGCGGGGCCAGAGGAGGCCCCAGCAGTGCTGGGAGGGCTGGAAGCCTCTGCTGGGAGGACTGAGGTGATGGCTTTAACCTAAAAGAGGGAGATTTAGACTGCAGGGCGGTTGGACCAGATGAGCTTTAAAAGGTCCCTTCCCACCAAAACCATTCCATGATTTGGGGGGATCTCTCAGAATTCCCTGTCTAAAGAGGGAATGAGCCCAGTTGTGGACACGAGCAGGTTGGTGGCCCCAAGCAGAACCTCAGGTCCAGTCCTTGCTGGGATCCCAGCTCTGTGCTCCCAGAGGAGCTCTGGATTTGAGGAGCAGGATTTATCCCCTCCCATATGGGGCTTTTCGATGCTTTCTGACACGTGGCACGTTGTGGTGGGGTTGTGGTGAGAACTCCAAAGTCATTTCCAGTGTGACATTCCCACCCTTTACTGGGGCAGCAGCTGATGTGTGGCAGGACGGATTATTTGGGATTTTCTTGCTCTTTTGGTGATGCCATTGAGTGAAATAGGGTCCATATTTTACGAGCACGTAGTTTATTGCTGGAAATTATATATAATATAATATAATATATAACCCCACCCCATCAAAACCCCCGTGTGAAACCAGCACCAGACCCTGCCCAGCACCCAGCTCCCTTTCTGTAGCTCCTTGCAAGTCTCTCCATGGCATCATCTGTCTAAATAGGAAAAAAAAATCATTTAACTGAGCCCCAAACCTGCCTCTGGCCCCAGGCGGGGGTCTCAGAGGGGGGGTCCCTCCGTTCTGGGCGCCCCAGTTTGGACTGGGAGCTCCCCCACCCTCCCTCCATCCAGCCCTGGCCCTTCTCCGCCGCTTCTTTTTTTTTCCCCCTTCCTCTTTCTTTNTGGCTTCCAGAGCTCCTGGTGCAGAAGAGCCTCCAAGTCTCTCTTGTTCCAGCCACATGACTGGAGGCAGGGCCTCTCTCAGCTCATGGAGGTCTCAGTCCTCCTCCTGCATCTTAAGGGTGGCCGGGTCTGCTCCGTGGCACCCCGGGGAGCAGGGCTGTGTATGTGTCTTGCTATAGATGGACTTGATGATCTTAAAGGTCTCTTCCAACCATTATGATTCTACACTAAATACAGAGCAGCACAATCTTTCAGGTCTGAGTCCTCTGGTACATCCCCTACCTACTGTCAAAGCCTCTTTCTCTTCCTAAGTCCCACAGAGATGGTGCCAATTAAAGGAAATATTTGGGGGTTTCCCCCATGATTCATATCAGAGGTCTGGATATAATTTGGATCTGAGATATCAGATGCCCAGCTCTGGAGTCCTCAGCACAGCATGAGCTGGGGGAGCGGGGCCAGAGGAGGCCCCAGCAGTGCTGGGAGGGCTGGAAGCCTCTGCTGGGAGGACTGAGGTGATGGCTTTAACCTAAAAGAGGGAGATTTAGACTGCAGGGCGGTTGGACCAGATGAGCTTTAAAAGGTCCCTTCCCACCAAAACCATTCCATGATTTGGGGGGATCTCTCAGAATTCCCTGTCTAAAGAGGGAATGAGCCCAGTTGTGGACACGAGCAGGTTGGTGGCCCCAAGCAGAACCTCAGGTCCAGTCCTTGCTGGGATCCCAGCTCTGTGCTCCCAGAGGAGCTCTGGATTTGAGGAGCAGGATTTATCCCCTCCCATATGGGGCTTTTCGATGCTTTCTGACACGTGGCACGTTGTGGTGGGGTTGTGGTGAGAACTCCAAAGTCATTTCCAGTGTGACATTCCCACCCTTTACTGGGGCAGCAGCTGATGTGTGGCAGGACGGATTATTTGGGATTTTCTTGCTCTTTTGGTGATGCCATTGAGTGAAATAGGGTCCATATTTTACGAGCACGTAGTTTATTGCTGGAAATTATATATAATATAATATAATATATAACCCCACCCCATCAAAACCCCCGTGTGAAACCAGCACCAGACCCTGCCCAGCACCCAGCTCCCTTTCTGTAGCTCCTTGCAAGTCTCTCCATGGCATCATCTGTCTAAATAGGAAAAAAAAATCATTTAACTGAGCCCCAAACCTGCCTCTGGCCCCAGGCGGGGGTCTCAGAGGGGGGGTCCCTCCGTTCTGGGCGCCCCAGTTTGGACTGGGAGCTCCCCCACCCTCCCTCCATCCAGCCCTGGCCCTTCTCCGCCGCTTCTTTTTTTTTCCCCCTTCCTCTTTCTTTTTTTTTTTCCTTTTCCTTTTTCCCTCCCTCTCTCCGGAGGAGCCTCCGCAGCCCTGATTTGCTGGGGGAGCGGCGGAGGCTTCGCTCCGGGCAGAGCCGGGCTCCGCTGCTGCTGCGTGGCCGCCGAACCGGGAGCGGCCCCGGCACCGCCGGGAGCATCCCCGGGACCACCGGAACAGCTCCGGGAACACCGGGGGCAGCCTCGGTACCGCCGGGAGCATCCCCGGGACCACCGGAACAGCCTCGGTAGAACCGGGAGCATCCCCGGTACTGCTGGAACAGCTCCGGTATCACCGGGAGCGCTTCTGGGACCACCAGGAACAGCCTCGGTTAAACCGGGAGCGGCTCTGGTACCAGCAGGAACAGGCTCGGTCTAACCCGGGAGCAGCCCCGGTACCCCCCCCCCCGGCAGCATCTCCGGTACCACCGCCCCCCAGCATCTCCAAGGTACCTTCTCATCCCCGGTACCGTGTCCTCCCTGCGGAAGGATATGCCCTGGAAGGGGGGGGGGGAGGTGGAAATCTGCCTCTCCCCCCTTATTTTTATATATTTATACGTATTTATATATATAATTATATATCTCTATACACGTAGGAGCCATTTTTAAGTTCGCAGCCGTGAACGTGAGGCCGGGACTCTGATTCTTGGAGGGGGGGTGAGGGGGGGGTGTATGTTGCAATTTTAATTATTTTAATTATTTTAGGACCATCTGCATTTCCATGGGAAACTTCAGGCGTGGAGGGGGGGGTGTCTAGACTCCAACCCCCCCCTCCTTGCTCACCTTGGGGGCACAAGGTGTGGGCTTTGCAGCCCCCCCCTCCTTTAAGCCCTGGGTCCTTTTCTCCTGCAGTGGCTGGGGG
>VYZX01002257.1:48939-90203 GCA_013401335.1 Brachypteracias leptosomus | reverse complement strand
CCCCGTGGCTTCTGCAATGCGGAGGGTGTGGTTATGGAGAGAGCCCATCACAGCCCCGGCCGCTGCAGTGCCACAGCCCCCCCAACCCCAAACCCCGGCTGGGACCTCCGGGGATCCCCCCCCGGGGATGCTGAGAGGGGGGAATGGCTTTGGGGGGGGCATCGCTGTGAATTCTTCATCCAGAGCTGGTGGTTGGGGCAGAAAGTGTCCCCTGAACCCAATCCAAGGTTGGGAGGGGGGTTGGCTACGGTGGGTGAAGGGTTTGCTGTCAAAATGGTTGGAAATGAAGAAAAAAATAGAAATAGAGAGTCTGGGGTGGGGGGGCCCCCACGTGTTTGATCATCCGGCAGAATCATCCGTCTCTTTTTCCTTTCACTTTTAAGATTGATGTTTCTCTGGGCCAGTAGAAAGCTGTAAAGAAAACAAGGGTAACCAAACCCCATGGAAAAGGGGAATGTGTTTAGATTTCTATGAAATATGGGCTTAGGTGCAAAGCGTTGGAGTTTCTGGCTGTTGGATGTGATTAAGTGTCTGCTTGTCCTCTAAATCTATGGATAAGATAATTAATAATTAAATAATAAGTATTAGAAGGTCAAGATCATAGAAGCACAGAATGGTTTGGGTTGGAAGGGACCTTAAAGAGCATCTAGTTCCAGCCCTCTGACATGGGCAGGGACACCTCCCACTAGAGCTGGTTGCTCATAATGCTGCATCACCAGGATGGGGTTAAACTCTCAGGTCCTGCATCACCAGTAGATCATTAAACTCCTGGGTCCTGCGTCACCAGGATGGGGTTAAACTCCCAGGTCCTACTGTTACCAGTATGGGATTAAATTCCCAGATCCTGCATTACTAGTATGGGGTTAAACTCCTGTCCTGCATCGCTGGTACATGGTTAAATTCCCAGGTCCTGCATCACCAGTAGATCATTAAACTCCTGGATCCTGCGTCACTACTATGGGGTTAAACTCCTGGTCCTGCATCACCCATGACACAGCGCTGGTAGATACCACCATGCTGGTCTCCTTGGCTTGGAAAGTTTGAGCTGGAGGGTGGGGATGAGCCCTGCATGGTGAGAAGGGGGAGAGGAGAGCCCTGGAGCACCGCAGTGGAGTGAGAGCTGCTGGAAGTTGATTCCTGCTGGAGCAGGAGGGGGCTCCTTGAGCTGCAGACCTCATGAAACCCCTCAGGAAGCATTAGAAATATCTGGGGTTTATTTAATCACCCTGGGCCTCTCCCCAGACCAACATCCCTCCTTGGGGATGCAGCTGATGGGGCTTTTCTCCCCAAAAGCTGCTTGGTGTGACCTGGTTGGAGCTGATGGGATGGGAGCCAGCTGCTGGGGTGGGCAGGTTTCCTTGGGCAGGAGGAGGAGGAGGAGGAGGAGGAGGGGTGGGGAGGCAGCAGGGTGTGGCAGCATCCCCAGCACCCCCCCCACGCCTCTGCCTTGCTCTGCTGGGGAGCTGCAGCAGAACCAGCGAGGTCTAATTTTAGTTGGGCTTGGGTTTTATTCTCTCTTCAGAGAAGGAGCAAGTGAAGGTGAAGCTACAACTTACGTAATTTCTGAATTAAACAGGGTGAGGTCTTTTTGCTTTTATTTTGTCTCTGTTGGAAACCTGCTGAATATTTGCTCTTTGATGATGGAGAATGACTGGCCACGGGTTTTTATTTCAAGTGTGTGTGGGGTTTAATATTAATTATTAGATAATATGAGCACTGGGGGTAGGTTTGACCCCCAGCAGCGTGCTCACACCTAGAGCTGTTTGGTGCAGTGCTTGGGAATTCCTTGGGGGCTATGCATGGTTGTTATTATTATTATTATTATTATTTAAATAGGTAAAATGCCACCTCTTTGATCTGGAGTTAACAGAAAGTTCTTGAAATGTGTGAAATGTGGTGGTGCTGGTGGGTGACATTCAGGCAGGTTCCGTGGCGACCTCGTGGACCAGTAAATGCTGGTTGTTGTCTGGGGAGGAAATATCAAAGGGTTATAAAAGGGTGTTTGTTCCTCATGAGATGAAGCTGTGGCTTTATCTCCCGAGCTGGAGGGGTTTCTGCATGAAGAGTATTAATAACTGTGTGACTTGATGGTGTCCCCGGGGTGAGGAGCTGCGGGCGTTGGGCTTTGGGAACAAAGGGGGGATCTGTGCTGCTCCAGGATCATCCTCCTTCCCTGGGATGTCCTGGGTTAGCATCCCACTCATCCCATTTGGAGCTGGGAACGTGGCTGTGGAGTTGGAGTGTTGAGAGTGGCTTGTTTGGGCGTTGTTCCTCTCTTGATCGAGTCAAAATAAGTGAGTATAGCTGGAAAAAAATCTGATTTCTGACAAGTAAGCTGTAAATGAAGCTGAAAACGTGTTTATTCTGAAGGATCCTGGTGGATTGGTTTTGTTTGGGACAGAATTTATCGAATATTTAAGAACTAGACTTAAATAAGCATCACTAAGCAGTTGGAGTCGGGACCATAAAGGAAGCCTTGGAGAGATGAACAGCTGAAAAAATGATGGATTAGCTGGGGTTTATCACATGTTTCTCCTCATTTTTAATCTCCAGTATTAGCCAGTTGTGATGGGTGGGGCCTGATCCATGTCTGAATGTCTGTATGGACACACAGCACCTCCTGGGTGGGAACGCCCTAAGAAAAATGCTCCTTTTTGGTGGAAAAAAGTCAATTTCTTTAAAGAACAGCACAGCTAGTGGAGGAGAGGAGCGGGAGGACTTGTCTTGGAGCCCTACAAGCCCTTTCCTCCTGCTCCTGCCAGTCTCACTCACTGTCACCACGAACATCAGTGGCTGGGGACTGAATATGTGTGGAAAAGCAGAAATGGGTCAGTATTTGGGACAGGCGAGTTAATCTGAGACAACAACGTGCTGGAGATGTGGCCACCTCGGTCCCTCCCGCACCTTCCCGGGTGGTTGGGGGAGCTCAGTTGGAGTAATCATCAGATTTTTGGTCCCTAGAGGACAGGGAAATCTGCTTTGTGCTTGGTCTTTGTATCAGCAGAGCTTGAGTGAAGTGGGTGAAATGGAATTAGAATCACCTTCTAGATCACTTGCAAATCTATTTGCATCCTACAGGATGTGATGTATGAAAAAGGTGATCAATAAATAAAAGTTTTAATAAGTACATAGAAGTCAAAAAAATGGGAAACCCTCAATTTTTTGCATAGCTCCTTCCAATTTTAACCCTTTCCTGGAAACCCTCTGTGTGCCACAGGCAGAGGATCCCTTTGGTCCCTGTGGAGATGTGAGTGAGGATCCTCCTCCAGATGTTAGATCCTGTGCTTTAGAGGGTTAAAGAAGAATGTGGAACCCGAGGACTCGCAGCACGTGTGGGGGGTAAAGGGCTGGAGTAAATGGGAAGCATGTGTGAGTGTGAGGAATATTCTGGGAAGGAGGGGGGAGTGGAAGGAGGAAACCAAAGTCATCCACTCAGACTCTTGTATTTTACGTGCCACTGATAGGACTTGACACAAACCCTTGTCTTGGGTGATCTCGTGGAGCGTGCACGTTGTCACGTCAGCAGTTCAGAAGCTGAGGGATTTTTTTTCTTAGGAATCTTGCCTTGAAAAATCTACTCGATGTGTAATGATGCGTTTTCTGCTTGTGTCCTCTGAACGTGTGAGGATCTGCTAATGCTGACCTGCTGACCAGACATCTTTGCCAGTTGCTCCTAAAATGTTTTTATCTCTGTTCAGGAGCAAGATGCTTTTTTAAATCGTGTGTTATGGTCCGGAGCAACCCAGGCTGGATGGGGCTTGGAGAGAGGTGTCCCTGCCATGGCAGGGGGGTTGGAACCAGATGATCTTTGAGGTCCCTTCCAACCCAAACCATTCTAGGGTTCCTCTTGGTGTGCAGGGTTGTGAAGGGCTGTGCCAGGCTGGGCAGGGCAGTGGTGGAGTCCCCATCCCTGGAGGGGTTTCCAAGGTGTGGAGATGTGGTGCTGAGGGACAGGGGTTAGTGGTGCCCTGGCAGGGATGGGTCAGTGCTTGGACTCCATGATCTCAAAGGTCTTTTCCAACCCCAGCAATTGTAGGATTCTGTGGCTGCTGGTGGCAGTGGCACAGGAGGGGTCCCTGGTGGTGGGGGTTACCTTGTTTACTTCTTCTGAATCTGAGGGCAATTATGTGTAACACCTCCTGCTTTCCGAGGACATGTTGGCTGCAAATAAAATCTTGTTTAATAAGCCAGCAAATGCAAACAGGCTGTGAAGAGGGAAAGGAAAAAAAGCTCTTCCAGACCTAGGAAACATATGTTTGAGCTAACTGAGAGACCTGTTCTTGCACCCTGACTGGCATCGGGGTGTGTTGGGATCTGTCAGGCTTCCCACAGAGCTAGGGCAGCCTGGCTGTGAACCAGGCATGGGTGGGTTGAGGGACATCAAAGTCTGACCCCACTGAACCACAGCTTGGGTCAGGAAGGTGTCACCTCTCCAAGGACCATGGAGATGATTGCTTTCCTTGTTTTCTTTCAAGGGTTGGGGCAGGTGATGCTCAGCCCTCTGCTCCCCAGCATGATGTGATGCTGATGCTGGGGTCAGTATGTGGACATATAAGGGAGAAAAGCTGCTGCTTGCATGTGGGAAGTGTTTGCAGCAAGAAACCTGGTGCCTCTGGTGTGTTTCTAGTAGTGGTTCTTAACCTTGTGTATCTTAGAGTCATGGAATTGTTTTGGTTGGAAAAGACCTTTAAGATCAAGTCCAACCACTCCCCCATCCCTGCCAGGGCACCACTAACCCCTGTCCCTCAGCACCACATCTCCACATCTCCCCGCCTTGGAAACCCCTCCAGGGATGGGGACTCCTCCCCTGCCCTGCCCAGCCTGGCACAGCCCTTCACAACCCTTTTGGTCAGGAAATCTTTCCTAATATCCAACCACAACCTCCCCTGGTGCAACTTGAGGCTGTTTCATCTTGTCTTGTTGCTTGTGAGAAGAGCCCGACCCCACCTGGCTCCAACCTCCTGGCAGGGAGTTGTGCAGAGCCAGAAGGTCTCCCCTGAGCCTCCTTTGCTCCAGGGGTTTGAAGGTGGATTGAGGTGGTGGTTTTTTGCCATGGAACTTTTCTTTTCCATTTCTTCCATCTCTCTCTTGTGGATCATTCCAGAAGACTGGAAGTTTTGGTTAGTGACCTGTGTTTGAAGGGAAACACCATAATGTAGTTTCCACATCCTAGAGCATTATCCCTGTGCAGCTGGAGCTGGCAGCCCATCATTCCCTTACCACCACCACCTCCTCCTCCTCCTCAAAATAGCTCCACACACCAGTGGGATCACCAGGGAGGCAGGAGGACGTTTCCTCAGCAACACTTTTTGCCGGCTGGTGGTTGTGGCAGCATCAGGAGCAGATTTTGGTGGGAGTTGGAGGGAGATATAAGGAAGAACAGGACAAAGTGAGGTGGAAGCTGAGCTGGGGTGGGCTGGATGGTGATGTTCACTGGGCTGTGCACCAGTCTGCCTGGGGAATTGGGAGGAACCTCAGCCCTTGAATCATTCAGGAGCTGCCGAGACAGGAGCACTGTCTGGGTAGCATCACGGTGTGGATGGGAGGCGAGGTGACCTAATTTCCATCTCTGATCTCGATGATTTATTAAAGAGGTTTGCAGGCTTTCTCCTGGAGCAGGAGGTGGGGGCATGGCAGTTGAGAGGCTCCTCTAATCCCATGGCAGGGTGCTGCTGGGGCTTGGTGGCTCTCTTGCAGGGGTAATGTGTTGAGTGCAGCAAATGGAGGCTGTGGACAGGGTCTACAGCAGCTTAGATCTGGGATGGACACTGGTGGGCAGTGTGTGCAGTCCTGCCTTGATACCACTAGTCCTATGTCTAGATAATGATAAGATATTAATGGGCTTTGGTAGATGTCTTAGAATCATAGAATCACTTAGGTTGGAAGGGACCTCTAGGGTCATCAAGTCCAACCTTTGTCCAACATCTCCCTGACCCCCAGACCACATCCCAAAGTTCCACATCTACTTGTTTGTTGGACACCTCCAGGGGTAACGACCACTTGTGACACCCTCAGGAACCAGAGAACTGTTGATTTGGCTTAGTTTGGCTGCAGCATCTCAAGGAGAAGTGATTCACCCCGAGGTGCTGCAAGATGCTGCTCCCCCATCTCCAGGATGTTCTCCTGGGGCTGGTGACTGCCTGCTCTGCTCCATCCTTTTGTTGTAGGTGCCTTGAAGATTAATAATTCAGTTTGTCAGGTGAGAATTTAAATTGCATCAGTCACGCCTCTTGTAGAGTTATCCTGTGATTAAAACTGACAAACAGTTTTCAGTGGAGCGCTGGGTGTGTGTTCTCCTCACCTCTCAAAGCGCTCCTCACAATTCACCTGGGAAATTACATGTTTAATGTAAGGAGGGAGGAGAGTTTCACCTAGAGCTTAGGTAGAATTTGGTTAAGCACTGGAACAGGCTGCCCAGGGAGGTGCTGGAGTCACCATCCCCGGAGGGGTTCAACAAACGAGTAGCTGTGGTGCTTCAGGACATGGTTTAGGGGTCAGGGAGATGTTGGACTTGATGATCCTGGTGTTCTTTTCCAACCTAAATGATGCTATAACAAAAGCATATTAATTTCCACTTAACATTTTAACCTTTCTTGCCATGTGGCTCAGAACAAGCCATAGCTCTCCAAGCTTTGAATATTTACACCTCTCTGGTATGGTCCTTTCACTGAACTTCTAGACTTGCCCAAACCCAAATGATCTTCTGGTAGCCCACCAGAACCAGCCCAATAAATCCTGCCCAGTGATTGTGAAAAACAAGGTCTTCCAGGTTGAAGTTCTAACCCCACCTTATGGTTGCAGTCTAAAGGAAGATGTTTGACCTTTCATGGTGTTTATTCAGAAGGTCTTTCCAAATCTTCATTCTTTCACCTCAGAGCTGCTGCTTGAACTTTGGGCTTGTAGGTGTTGGTGGTGACCCAGCTCTTCCCAGTGTGTTTTCCTTGCAAAGTATGGAAGCACTTGCAGTGTTTGTCCATCAAGCATCTATTGGCATGAATTTCATTATTCAGATAATTCTAGGCCATTTAATATCCCTAGTAGAAGATGGGACAATGAATGAAAGGTTTTTAGCCTAAAACCTGTCAATGTAAGAGGCTTTGGTCCTAGCCCGTGCTCTTGGAAATTGGAAAAAGAGCTTTTTAGGGGCTGCCAAGAAGCAAACGATGGATGTTGGTGCCATCTCCCAAGCGTGGCAGCTGGAAAGTTGAATTATAGGCTGAGTAGTCAGTTAGGGATTAAAGGAGGTGGTAGCAGAGGGGGTGAAACTTAATGAGAGCTGCTTGTGAGGACTTCAGGGAGGCAGAGAACATAAAGAACATGTAGGACCAGAGTATGTTGGCTTAGAACCTTCACAAACTCCAGGTCACTTGTTCCTCAGCGCCTTTAAAAGTGTATATGGAGGTAGTTCTGCATCTGCTTTAGGGTTCCTCTAAGTCCTGTTGCACAGATCAGGCACCACTGCTGGGATCAGCAGTGGTGGAGATCACTGGGACAGTTTTAGCCAAACTTTCCTTTTCTGTCATTTTTCTCAGGGCTGAGTTGAGGATTTTTCATTCAAGTGCATTTGGTGTGGTCTGAAAATAGCTTTTTTTTTTTTTTTTCCTTCTCCTCCTTCTGTGGCACAGGTTTTCACTACATCAATTTTGTTGGGATGAGGAGGAGTAGGGAGGGCTGGGTGCCAGACTTACACATGACTGAACGGGGCTGCCTGCTACCAGTCACAGAATGGTGGGATGGTGGGGCTGGGAGGGACCTCTGGAGATCATCTGCAGTGCTGAAGGGAAGTTCAGACATGGCCTAGGGGTTGGACAAAGGTTGGACTTGGTGATCCTAAAGGTCTTTTCCAATCTAAATGATTCTGTGGAAGCTTTGAAGAGACACCTCAGGAAACAGACATGCAATAGTGACTTGGTGGAGTACATCAAAGGGTGGTAGCATGTATGGAGAATTTTGGGGTTATCCCTTTTGGGTGTGAGTTTTAGGATTGCCTTTTATTAAGCCACATCTTTCATGCTGAGCATGAAAGGAATCAACTAAGGGAATCATCTTCACTTAAAATCGAGCTAATTTCAACATGTGGCATCATTTATAATACATCTTGTAGATTTATAGCTGAACATCATCTTCCTTGATAATTGTGTCTCCTTTAATAAGCTGCAGAACTGTCCCATATGAGACTTCTGGGTGTGGACAACACTGAGGTTGTCACAAAAAGGTAACAATTCAGTGTTTCCACACATAGTTCAACACAACCAACCATAATGCCTGGAGTGTATGGGGTAGAGCAGCCAGCTGCTTGAATAACACCATCCCTGGAGGGGTTCAGAAAAGGAGTAGATGTGGAGCTTCAGGACATGGTCTGGGGGTCAGGGAGATGTTGGACTTGATGATCCCAGAGGTCTTTTCCAACCTAAGTGATTCTATGATTCTGTGACACCAAAATTTGGTAGGTTTTGGGTGCTTGGCAATGTTGGTTACAGATGGAGATGGTTGGTGGTGGAACTTTGTGTCCTCAGGGGTGTTTTCAGCCTTTGCTGGTGTGAGCAGAGGGGGATGGAGCAACTCTGGGGAGGAGCTGGAGTATTTACACCTCTTTTTTGGAGGCTTTCTGGAGCTTGGGAAGCTCTCTGGCAAGGGAAGGAAAGTGCTTTGTGTGGTGTTTAAAATGCTGGAGGAGAATTCAGGGCAGGCATTTCCTCTCCTCTCAAGTGTGAGCAGAGGGAGGGGGAAGAAGAAAAACCCCCTCATAAAATAGGGCTCCCCTTAGGGCTGGTGAAACTCGAACCTGTTTTACTTGAGGTGATGTCAGCGTGGGTCAAGCGATGTGTTGAGGTGCAGATGGAATAATAAGAAATCAAAAGGACTTTCATCTTCCCAAAGGCTGTAGAAGGTGACAAATGGGGTGAAACAGTGAAGAACCTCAAGTATGTGTGTTCTGGGAGTTGTGCCCTTTGTTGTGCCCATCCTTAACTCAAGCTGGGGGGTTTGGGCTGTTTTGGTTTAGTTTTTTTTCCCCCCCAGTTGATTCTTCTCCACCCACCCCAGCTTGGAAAACTCTATTACTTGCAGCTCTAATTCTCTCCAGGGCAAAAAGGACCCCGCTGTGTTTCTGGTCTTACTTAGCAGTGATGGATTAGACAAAAAAAGGTCTCTGGACCCCACCCTGAAATATTGCAAGCTGCTTTTCTTCTTAAGAAGTCCAAAATATCTGAGTCCACACTTGGATCTACTTAAGCCAGCCTGAACTAGCTTCTCTGGGAGTGTCTGAATGCCAGCCATTGTCTGGAGACTGCTCGGAATGAGGTGGTGTCAGATGTTGGCCTCTCAGCCTGCTCCTTGGCACCCACAGCATGGTTAGTGTCAGTACCAGGGATGGGAAGACTCATTCTCCTCAGGAAAGATGTTTTTCCTCATGTCCAACCTGAACATGGTGCAACTGGAGGTTGTTTCCTCTTGTCCTGTCACTTGTGTTGTGCAGAGCCAGAAGGTCTCCCCTGAGCCTCCTCTTCTCCAGGCTCAACACCCCCAGGTCCTTCTCTGGACACACTCCAGCCCCTCAATGTCCTTTTTGGAGTGAGGGGCCCAAAACTGACCCTAGGATTTGAGGTGCAGCCTCCCCAGTGCCCAGTCCAGGGGGACAATCCCTGCCCTGGTCCTGCTGGCCACACCAGTGCTGATCCCAGCCAGGATGCTGGTGGCTTCTTGGCCACCTGGGCACACCCTGGCTCATCTTCAGCCTGCTAAGAACCAGCTGGAAACCAACATCAAAGCTGCTGTTGAAATAGAGTATTTGAGATGAGTGGTGTGATGTACAGTGGGGTTTTGTTCCCTCTTAAGAACCCGGTATCAAAACTGCTCTTAAACCACAGGTTAAAGGAACCAGCTTTGATCAATCTCAGTTTTTCATGTTGCTCTGGCAAGACCTGGCACATTATCCATCCCACAAGCACATTAAACCACCCCGATTAACCTGAAATCCCAATTTTTCCTCCCCATTTACCTTTGAGATGAGCAAGGGCTGAGGTGAACGTTTGCCAGCGCTCCTACGGGGACCTGACACTTCTGTTGCAAATAACTTCTCCCCAAAAGCACCACTCGTGTTGGGCTCTGGCTTCCAGCCACGGGTTCACCTGAGCATGTTAGCAGAAGTGACAGGTAGACAGCAGTTAGTCCAGGCTTTAATGTGCCCACCCCGGCTGGGGAGCAGAGCATGGGCTAGACCAGACCAGACTTCCCTCTCCCAGCAGACAGGAGCTTGCTCCCAAGTTATTAATAAGTTATGACACTGCCAGCACTGCCACTCGGGTCACCTGAGCGGCCCCGAGGCTCTCGAGAGCAGAGGAGGATGTTGAGTTCCTGGGGTTTTTGGGAAGATGTTCTCAGCTCCTGGGAAGATGTGCTGGGGGATTGGCACAGAAAAATTGCCAAAGCCCCAAACACCAGCCAGGGATGGGGGTGACTCTTTCTGGGGTGCATATAGAATTATAGAATCATTTTAGTTTGGGGTGAGGGTGTTGGAGCCTGGCCCAGGCTGCCCAGAGAGGTTGTGGAGTCTCCTTGTCTGGAGAGATTCCAAAGGAGCCTGGACATGATGCTGGGCCCCCTGCTCTGGGGGAGCTGCTGGAGCAGGGGGGTTGGACCAGAGCATCTCCAGAGGTCCCTCCAACCCCACCATGCTGGGGTTCTCTATAGGATGCAGGGAGCCACAGTTGTTGTGGGATGAATCATGTGCACCGTGTGTCACTGAAGCTGGATCCTGTACATTAATGACAAATTCACTTGATTGAATGTTAGTCAGCACAGGAGGAGGAATTTTAACATAAAATGAAAAAATTCAAACAGTATCTACCTAGTAGTTGTGGGCAAATTGGGATTTTTTAGTAGTAGTTGGGATTTTTTTTCCCTTTTTATTGAATATAATGTAGTTAAGGTTGTTTTCTTCCACTTGGGAGATCTTTAGGCAGGAGTTTGGGCTTATGAGCAGATCAAAGGTTAACACAGAGCTGGGAAGTGTCATGGTGAAAGTGTTGAAGCCTTTACCCCCAGGAGGCACAAAGAGGAGTCTGTTCAGGACCCTTGCAGCCTGCTCAGCACCCGTGGGCACCGTTGATCTCCAGCTGGAAGCAGAGCTTGGGAGCTGTTGCTCGGGAACGAGGTGGCCTGATGGGAAAGAGCAGAGAGGAGGGAGGAAAGAGCCTGGGCCAGGACTAAAAATAGGAGTTGCCAGATGAGGCAGTGGCGTGAGTGCTTGGAGAGGGGGGCAGGAGCTGTGTGAGCCACGGAGCTGAGTTACACAAGGGGATGAGGAGCATGACTGCATCTCAGGGAGGAAGGCTTATGTCAGACGTTTGGGAAGATTTTCCTAAAGAGTACGGGTAGGGAATGAAAGCCTGTGGAGAAGGTGACATAAATAGTACCAGGTAGAGCTTGGACAAAGGGGGAGTGGGAAGAAGGCCATGAAGCACTGGTGTGAGTGTGCAAGACACTGCAATGGTGAGCCTGGAGAAAAGGAGGCGCAGGGGAGACCTTCTGGCTCTGCACAACTCCCTGAGAGGAGGTTGGATCCAGGTGGGGTCGGGCTCTTCTCCCAGACAACAAGCCATAAAACAGGAGGAAACAGCCTCGAGTTGCACCAGGGGAGGTTTAGGTTGGACATTAGGAAAAATGTCTTCCCCCAAAGGGTTGTTTAGCCCTGGAAGAGGTTGCCCAAGGAGTCCCCATCCCTGGAGGGGTTTCGAAGCTGTGGAGATGTGGTGCTGAGGGACGTGGGTTAGTGGTGGACTTGGCTGTGCTGGATTAATGGCTGGACTTGATGATCCCAACCAAAATGATTCTATGATTCTGTAAGAAAGCTGAGGACAGGCTTTTGAGCAGGGCCTGTTGTGACCATTGTCATCTCCCAAAAGCAGCTTGGTGGCTGCTGATGCAGGGCTCACGAACGTTGTTCTGGAGCTGGGGGAAGCATTAGCTGCTCTCTTGCTTCTTTGCCAACCTTGAAGGAGTGATTATGCAAGGGTGAGGTTGCAGTGGCCCCAGCTGTGGTGGAGCACACGTACAGTAGAGGCGAGCAGGGAGGGTTGGACCCCAGCTGCAAGGTCCCACCTCCCCAGGGCTCTCCTGACCTCCAGCAAGAGGGGGTGGATGACTTCATTCATTCTTTAGTTCAGATGTCATGGCCATGTGAATATTGGCATGGAGATCTCTGTGCCTGCAGAGCAGAGAGGGGGGAGAGGGGAAAGGCAGCCCTGTCCTTGCTCTAGCATCAGCCATAGCAACTAGAAGAAATCTGGGGGTGAAACCAAAGAATTATGGTGAAGCAGGGAGTAATTCTCTGTATTTTCTGCACTGTTCTTACCTCCTGAGGAGGCTGAGTTGTGCACTGAGATATCAAAACGATTTGATAAGTTAAACTTCGATATATCTTTCTGGTGAGGAGCAAGACAATTCCCTTTTCACTCCCTACTACCACATAGTGTAGAATGTGAATAAGTTGGATTTTACATGCTGTGACCTGAAGGGCAGTGAATGAAATGGATTGACGTGGAATTATCCATAGCTAAAACACACCGTGGTCCTTTGTCACATGCACAACGTCAGGAGGAAGAATGGGAAGAGCCACAGGTTTTGGTGGTGGAGTCCTCATGCCTGGAGGGGTCTCCAAGCCGTGGAGATGTGGTGCTGAGGGACAGGGGTTAGTGGTGCCCTGGAAGAGCTGAGTTAATGGTTGGACTTGATGATCTTAAGGGTCTTTTCCAGCCCTCTGCAGATGCCTGAATCCTCCATAAATGTTCTTGGTGTCCGTGTGTTTCCACTCCAACCACATTGTTCCTAGAAGTCCCTGCTCCCACACCATCTGTAGATCTTGGTTTGCCTCCAGCACGTTGTTGAGCAGCTGGTGGCTTGGAGGTGTCTGGGCCAACTGCTGGTGTGTGCACTTGAGTTTGGGGGGACATGCTGAGCTGCATTTCGTGGCAGGACAAGGGGTGATGGCTTTAAACTGAAAGAGGGAGATTTAGACTAGAGGGGAGGTTTAAGCTGGACATTAGGAAAACTTTCTTCCTTAAAAGGATTGTCAAGGCTTGGAAGAGGCTGCCCAGTGGTGGAGTCCCCATCCCTGGAGGGGTTTCCAAGATATGGAGATGTGGTGCTGAGGGACAGGGGTTAGTGGTGCCTTGGCAGGGATGGGGGAACAGTTGGACTCAATCATCTTAAAGATCTCTTCCAACCCAGACAATTCTATGATTAAAATTATAGCTCATCATTTTTTAAGTTTTACTTTGTAGGCTTTTACATCACCTGAGCTGGAAGGACAAATACCTGGAGGGAGGGAGCAGGAAGCCCTTGGGGGAGATGGGTTTGATGCTCTGAGCTTGGCCATTGCCTGATTCTCTTGTTTCAGTTGAGGTTCAAGAGGTCACCAGCTTGGGAGCACTGCAGCAGAGTCTATTTAGGAGCAGAAAATACTGTTCCCAGGTGTTGGAGTCTTTTGGCCTGAGGGAAACATGTTGGATCACACCAGCCATGTGTCAGCAGCTCCTGCAGCTGGGGAGGTTATTGCTTTAAATTCTGCATTGATTCTATTTTCTGCTCCACAGCAGAGAACGTGAACTTTAACAATCTGATGCCTGCAGCACACTGGGTCTCACAGCATTAAATACAACATTTAAATAGTGAATGATGCACAGGGGACACCACGTGAACGTTTGGCTCCAGAGACACCCAGTAAAGGACAAATCCTCACGTAAATGGAGCCCAGTGCATCAGAATGACTTGTCTGCAGAGAATCAGGGTGTGGAGCAGGCTGCCCAGAGGGGGGTTGTGGAGTCTCCTTCTCTGGAGAGATTCCAAACCCACCTGGATGTGATCCTGGGTGAGCTGCTGGAGCAGGGGGGTTGAGCAAGGTCATCTTCTGGATGAAAAAGATCTTTTCCAACCCGAATGATTCTATGATTTTTCTTGTCCTGTTCAGAAATGAGGGTAGCCTGGGGGTGCTCTAGGTGGTATGACCTCCAAAAGGTGACCTGGTGTCTTCAGGGGACCTGGGCAGTCCTGCTCCTCACAAACCCTGGGTGCTCCTGTGGGGAGCTGCCCCTCAGGAGAGCAAAGCAGAGCTGGGTGATTCCACTGAATCATAGGAGCCAAAGTTCAACAGCAGATAAACCCCCACGTGCTCTGAGGCAGGAGCAGAGATCTGCAGTTGGTGAAGCCAGAGCTGGCAACCCCAGTGGGAGGGGGAGGAGAAGAAACAGCTTTTTAGTTGCTGGTGGTTTATGAAGTTGCTGATGGATAATTTTGCCTCTGCTGTTTGTCTGTGAGCAAGTCCCCAGCGATGACTCCACGTGGCTCTAGATAACCTCTCCTTGGCTGTCATCATGGTTGATGTGCTGCTGTCAAGGGTTAAGGACTCCAGCCAGGACAACCCTCTCCTCCAAACCCCACTTGGTGCCAATCAAGCCCTCACTCCACTTGATTACTTTCAGCCTGTGAGAAGCTTGATGTACCTCAGGGTTCTTATCTCTCCTTTCCCTTTCCCATGATAAGTCCAGCTCTTGAAACATTTTTCCATTGGCCACATTTTCTAAACCCATTCTCATTCTTCCTCCTCTGTTCTTGACATTATTTAATGCCTATCAGAAAACGAGAGTCCTGAGCTGAAATAGAAGGTGCTGTGGAATTCTCCCCAGTGCTGCAGAAGCTCCAGCATCATGTCCCAGGCTGAAATCCATCTTGCTTCACACCCTGGTTCTGCTTCATTCCTGCTGCCTAACCCATGGCTTCCCCATCCCCTCTCCCTTCTGAGGTCCCCACTCCCGTTGCCATTGCCCATATGTCAGATTTTAGTGGATATATGGGTTTCTGTCATGGGTTTCTGGAGAAGAGGAGGCTCTGGGGAGACCTCTGGGGTTGCAGGTGCTTCATCCCTGGAGATGTTCAAGGCCAGGTTGGATGGAGCTTTGAGCAACCTGCTCTCGTGGGAGGTGTCCCTGCCATGGCACAGGGGTTGGGATTAGATGATCTTTGAGGTCCCTTCCAACCCAACCCATACTATGCTCCTGATAACTGTTGGTGTATCAGGGTGAGGAGTTTTTTCATCACTTGAACACCTTTTTTCTTTTCTTTTTTTTCCTTTCTTTTAATCATTTAAACTATTCCTGTGGTTGGCTCATTAAAAAGTCATGTGGGGCTGTTCTAAAAGCCTTTCTAAAGATAGACTCTGTCTCCTGTGCCACTTTCTCCTTATCAGCTGGGAGAGCTGCCCTGTCAGGGGGTGCCAGAGACATCCCACCACTTGGACAGGACTCTTTGATACACTTGTGGTGACTGCTTGGTTTTGGTTTGTCTTTTTTTCTAACCCCATTATTTTTACAGGGTTAGAAATCCTGTCTCCCTGTGTTCCAGTCACTTCTCTGGTTTTAAAAGTTGTATTTTCTGGCTTTTCTGTCCCCACTTTCCTGTGTAAGATCAGGTGCTGTGCTGGGGCTTTTCTTGCAGACCTTACCTGGCTTCTCTGGCATCTGCCAGGTGGTGGTTAATGGGTGAGAGATGGTTGCTGTAGTTCCTCAAGCATGTAGGGACATATCCTGGAGAAGAGAAGGCTCTGGGGAGACCTTCTGGTGGCCTTTCAGTACATCAGAAAGATGGGGACAGCCTTTTGAGCAAGGCCTGTTGGGACAGGACAAGGGGTGATGGTTTGAAACTGAAAGAGGGAGATTTAGACCAGAGAGAGGGAAGGAATTGTTGACTCTGAGGGTGCTGAGAGTCTGTGCCAGGCTGCCCAGAGAGGTGGTGGCTGCCCCAGCCCTGGCACCATTGCAGGGGAGGTTGGGCTCTGAGCAACCTGAGGTAGTTGCAGATCTGAGCAACCTGAGATAGTTGCAGATCTGACCTCCTGGCCAAGCACAGCAGAGGTCCAACCTCTGGTCCTACACCAGGCTTTGGTGGCTGAGGTGCCTCCCTGCATGTGAGGTCGAATCTCACCCAAATTAAAGAGGACCAGCAAAATCTGGTTGTTTTCCTCTGAAGGAACCCATCGGAGCTGAGACTTGGAGCAGTTTGATGCCAACAGTTGACATTCCCAGCCCAGAAGCTGCCGTGCTGGCACATGCTCTTCTCTTCAGACGTATATTGACATCTCCGTGGCTGCTCTCAGCAGCAATGTTGCTCCCCATATGCTCTCCCCATCAGCAGCTCCTCCTTATTGGATAAATATGTCTCTCGTTCTGCAGAACATGGAATCATTATTTTGTTACATAACCCCCCAGATTTGGGCCTGTGCAGTGATTTAGAACAATCTGCAGAAATTATCAGCATGAAAGGAGAACTCTCCACAAAGCGAATGGGGGAGATCAAAGCAGCATTTAAATGTAAATCATTAATCTGTGCATTGCAGGAGATGGTTGCTGGCTATGTATAGTTCATTTAATTACTCTGGGTTCAATGTTGTGTTGTCATTACATCAGAATTTGTTGGGGATTAATTTGCAATTTCTCCTGTAATGTGATTTCCGTTTGCTTAATATTGGGGATGTTTTCGCTGGCGTGTATTTATATATAAATAAAGGTTTATTAATGACTGCTGGGTTAATTAAACTCTGGACTTGCCTGTCAATTAGCTGTGCAGTTTGTTGCTCAGTTGATGCAACCCAGCAGGTCTGTGCTCCAAGGATGGGAGGCGAGGACTCAAATAAATTGAATATATGGAGTAGTTTGTGACTGTCTCTTGCTGGAGGGGACCAGGAGATGCAGCCTGAGCTTTGCCTGCTCAAATAATGATTATTAGAGGACAACGTGATTGTGGAAAAGGAAATTAGGTGCTTTAAGCACATAGTTATTAGTACTAGGAATGATAATCTCCCAATGTGTTTGTAGCTGTAGGTACCAAAGACTTGGGGTGGGGGAAGGTTTTAGGCTGTAGGGTTTTCATGCAAGTGGCTTGCAGGTTGTGTAATGTCTTTGTTCAGTGGAAGGGTGTGAAAACATTCATTTTCTGTGATCTGCTTTAATAAAACTAATCTCAAAATCTGTCACTGAGGTTTTGGGAGTTGTGTTTTCATACCTTGATAGCATGTTAAGGTTTATCTTCCCTTAGTTCATAGGATCCTCAAAGAATCATAGAATTGTTTTGGTTGGAAGAGACCTTTAAGATCAAGTCCAACCATTCCCCACCCCTGCCAGGGCACCACTAACCCCTGTCCCTCAGCACCACATCTCCACGGCTTGGAAACCCCTCCAGGGATGGGGACTCCACCACTGGGACAACCCTTGCTAGCAAGAAATTGTTCCTCATGTCCAACCTCAACCTCCTCTGATGCGTCTTGAGGCTGTTTCCTCTTGTCCCATCACTAATTATTCCCCTGCAGCACTCTCAAGCATATTTCCAACCATTACCCATACATTTTAAACTCAGTTTTGAAGTAGCAGATTAAAATAAGCTACTTTTGGGCTTTTTTCCCCCCTTTCCTTTAATCAAAAGACTTGATTTTCATTCTGATAAGGGTCCTGTGGCCAAATGGACTTTAACCTCAGACTGCCCAGCCCCAGCAGCATCTGTGTGAGGTTTGGACTCAGCTAATTGTTTGAAATCATTGAATATTGGATTGTTAGCCAAGGTTTAGCTGTCCCAGAGCACATCTGGCGTGCAGAGTATGACCTCACTGTGTAAGGTTGGTGCTCTTGGTTTCTCTTCATTAGTTTGTTTTCTGTTTGCTGGAAAGGGGAATTTGATCCAGGGGTTGTTCTGGCAACAGAAAAAGTTCAGGGAACTTCAGTGATTTCTTTCTTCCTGTGCTGAAATTCACATTAGAAGTCGTGGTTTTGGTTCGTAGCCAGGTAGAGGAAATAATTGGCTGAGAAATTCTTATTTTATATGTGTGTGACAGATATAGGGACACCACGGGCTGTTCTCTCAGCTTTCCTGCCCACAAACAAAAGTAGAGTCATATTTATGTTAAATTTCTGAAGATTACAGTCCTGGGAGGATGGTTGTGCTGGTTATAAAAATTAAGATATTTCAGGGTTGCTTTGGACAAGCAGCTGATGCTGAGGAAGGAGAAACAACCCCTTGGTTTTCTCCGAGTGAGGAGTGTTGGTGTTTGCCTCATAATTCAGGTATTTTCAACCTGCTCTGGGTGGAATGAGATAAATCTTGACACCCGAGGAGCCTGTAAGAAACCAGAATCAAGATTCTCTTTGCTTCTATTTACATCAGTGAGAGAAGAGTGTGAAATGAAGAGAGTTTTTGTTCTGGGTGTTTGTTATTAAACATATTTGTGCGCGTAGGGAAATGAGACATGGGGGAACCTGGGGTTAATTAAATCCATCTGCTGTCTGAGTAAGGCAGGAATGCTGGATCTGGGGAACTGCCTGAGCTGGGGGATTTGATAAGGCACAGAAAGTTTCCTAACAAAGGGTTCTGAGAGTGAGGGGGGACCCGTGTCTGGAGAGAAAACCCATCCCAGGGAGCAGCCCCCGGCTCCACTTCAGAGGGGGTGTCCCAGGAGGAGCTCAGAGCCACATTTGTTGTTCCTCGAGATGCTAAATGGTGGCTGGCAGGAAGAGAGGAGCTTGTTTCCATCTCCTGCTGGGTGAACTTGGCTTTGCTGGGGCTGATTTCACTGGCTCTGAGTCCGTGCTCACGAGACAGATGTTGGTTAGGAGAGGAGCCACGTGGGGAGCAGAGGTGAGCTTCCAGAGATGGGGTGATGGCAGCTGGAGGAAGCCAGGCTGTGGATTCCTCTCATCTATAGATTAAAGCCTCAACATACCAGGAGTGAATGTTCCCAAACAGTGGGGTAGCTGCTTGCCCAGCAGGACCAGGGCAGGGATTGTCCCCCTGGACTGGGCACTGGGGAGGCTGCACCTCAAATCCTGGGGTCAGTTTTGGGCCCCTCACTCCAAGAAGGACCTTGAGGGGCTGGAAGGACCAATTTGCATCTCATATCATCATACACTTGTACAAAACCATGGTTTGAACGTGGGGGGGGGGAATATTTATGATGTTTGTGGAGACCTGGGAGGTTTTAAAGCATCACACCCATAGCAGCATCAGCTGAAGAAGGGTTTATCCCAGGTTGAGCTGACAGATGGGCAGAACAAAACTCGGGGAGATTAGCATTGTTCTACAATATCATTTTTAAAGCATACAGAAAATAGTGGGTTTAATAGCCTGGAAAAGGGAGGATGGGTTGGTTGGTTGGATCTACGTCAGAGGAACTTGTTTAGGCTTCGTTGGTAGCGAGTGGGGTGAAGTGCTGCTGATATGTGATTTATCTCAGCTTAGAGCAGCATCTAAAATAGGTCAGAGGAATCACTGCCTCAAACCTCTGGATTTTCTCCTCTGCTTTTAAAGTGACCATCTCAGAGGTGGACATCAAGTGTGACCGGGTGAATTTTCAAAGACATTGATTTTTATCCATCTGTTAATACATTTTAAAAGGTGTTTTGGATGTGGCTGTAGCAGTTTGAGTGTAGAAATTGATGGATTGGGATGTAACAGCAGCAGTTTGAGTGTTGAAATTGATGGTTTGGGGTCTGACTGCAGCTGTTTGAGTGTAGAAATTGATGGTTTATTCCTAAACAAGCACGTCACACCTTAGGACTCTGAAAAGAGACATGTATTCAGAGGAGAACTCAGCCTTGGAAGTGCAGGATTCATAAAGGAGCATGAAAATGGTCATTGGGCTGGTTTAAAACATTTCCTGTAGAGCAGAGCAGCTTATTGAACATTTACATTAAAAAAAAAGGCCCGTAAATTTGTTGTGATCTTTGATAGAAGGTGGTGAGACACTGGCACAGGTTGCCCAGAGGGTTGTGGATGGTGTTCAAGGGCAGGTTGGCTGGGGCTTGGAGCAACCTGCTCTAGTGGGAGGTGTCCCTGCCATGGCAGAGGGGTTGGAACTGGAAGATCTTTGAGGTCCCTTCCAACCCAACCCATTGTAGGATTCTATGATCTGCTTCTAGTAAACATTGTAGTGGTGGTGGGGAGCTGGGAGCAGATGACTGAGCAGATGCATGTTGAGCAGAACCCCTTGGAATGACAGAGCAGTAGCTATGGTTACCAGGTTGGAGGAACCACGGCCACGTGGTGATCAGAAATAGATGGTTTGTTTTGGAGTTGCTTAAAAGCAAACTGCTCCAGGAGAGGATCACGAGGGCTGAGAACATCTGAGGAGCAAACATCAAGCACAGGCTCTTGGCTCAGCTCCTCCAAACCCTTGGGTTGATACAGAATCACAGGGGGGGGGTTTAAGGTTGGGTTTTGTGTGTATGGAGTTAGAGTTGGCTGCCAACCACATATTTGTAGTGATGCTGTTGAATCAAAACATTCAGATTTTGAATGAATGTTGCTAAAATTTCCATTTTTATTTAGTGCAGGTTAAGTTTGAGCACAGACTTCTCACATTCAAGGAAATTCATAGAATCATCAGGGTTGGAAGGGACCTTAAAGATCATCTAGTTGCAGTCCCTCAGCCATGGGGACACCTCCCACTAGAGCAGGTTGCTCAAGGCCCCATCCAACCTGGATGGTTTCTATTTGTTCTTTCAGATGCTCCAGCACTTAGAAGTGAGAACTGTGGGGAGAAACAAGCAGGGGGGACAGAACTGGGGTTGAAGGACAGTTGCACGTTTGCCCTACTGTTGGTGGCCCCACCTCAAGATGTTTCTAACGTCTTACTTGTCCCCTTGTTTTCCAGACTAACCAACCATGACTACAGAGTCGGGGTCGGACTCGGAGTCCAAGGATAAAGAGCAGGATCAGCAGGAGAGCCCTGCCCAGCAAGGGGCAGCTGAGACCCAGCCCCAGGACCAGCAGCAGCAGCAGCTCAGTGAGGAGCATCAAACAGCACTCGAGCAGTTCTCGGCCGTGGCTGCCCACAGCACCCCAGTGAAGAAGGACCAGGTGAGGGAGCATGTGGACCCAAGGACCTGCCTGCCCACTGGTTGCTCCTGGGAAATGTTCAAGGCCAGGTTGGATGGGACTTGAGCAACCTGCTCTAGTCGAGGTGTCCCTGCCATGGCAGGGGGGGTGGAACGAGATGATCTTTGAGGTCTCTTCCAACCCAACCCATTCTGTGATTCTATGAAATAATGAGTGGAAATATGTATCCAGATAGCCATGGAAGATGGCTTGGTGGGATGCTGTAGATCTTGCTTGGTTGCTCTTTTGTGTTTAGAAACTCTTAGGATGTTTTGAAATTCACGTCGGGTCTTTCTGTCTCCAGTGTACAAATACATATTGCTCTGAGCAACCTGCTCCAGTTGAACATGTCCCTGCTCCCTGCATGGTCCTCCTTTAAAGGTCCCTCCCAACCCAAACCATCTCCTGATTCTCTGAGCTGAGCAGGAAACATCTTCAATCTCCCCTTTCCATCAGGCAGCAAAAGGTGCCACTTTTTAAGCAGCTGAAAACACTTTCAGAGTTCATTTCTTCCTCGCCACCTGCCAGGAGCTGATTTCATGCTTGCTGGTCTGACGTGTGAGCTATGGAGAAGCTGTGGTCCCTTAAGCTTCTCCTGCTTCTGAAGTGGGTGCCTTGTAATTGCTTTAAGGTTCCATGTGATGGGTTTCAGAAGAGCCATCACACGCTTTTCCACTTGGCTCATTGTGGCACTGATTAAATTTGTGGAGGCTGCTTTCTTCTCGCGTTCATAATTTCCAGTCAATGGGATTAACAGGCCTCATTCTTCATCTGTAAGTGACACCCAATTAATGAGGTACCTGCAAATCACCTCCCTCAGCTCCGTCAGGTTGTGACCCTCATCTGATCCCATTCACCTCTGGAGAGTGGAACAGGTCGAACTCCTCCTCTCCCCCACCCTAGGAGAAAATTCACATTGTCCTGGGTTTTTTCCCTGGCTGGAGAAGCAATTAGATAGAAAGTGTTGCTTGAAATCAGAGTGCTCCTCTAGAAGCTGTTTGGGGCTGGCCGTGGTCTTGAGGTTTAAGCTTTTACCCACAGAGCTACTTGCTGGTGGTGCGGGAAAAATGGGGGAGGGAGTAATTTGGGCTACAGAGTGTTTTTCATGGAATCATAGAATGGTTTGGGTTGGAAGGGGCTTTTAAAGGTCATCTAGTGGGAGGTGTCCCTGCCCATGGTGGGAGGGTGGGGACTAGATGACCTTTAAGGTCCCTTCCACCCCAAACCATTCTATGATCTAGTCCAACCCCCCTGGACTTAACGATCTCAAAGGTCTCTTCCAATCAAAACGATCCTATGATTCTATGACAAAAAGCCCAGAATTGAAGGAGGAGTGAGTTTTATTTTTTCCCTTGTATTCTCAGTGAGGAAGTTGATGGATTTTGCTCTTGCTTGTATGAGAGAAGCTTGGGAGGAAAGATTTGTTACCCACCCATGACTCACTTCTCATTGTCATTCCATACACATCAAAAAAGGGCATTTTAATGAAGGCAAGAAGCCTTCCACGTGTTGAGCTTAGAAATGAGTCCTTCCCATCAGGTACAATGAAGCAGTTACTATCTTCCTGCCTTCTCTGAGAGTAAGCAAGAAGCACTGTGTGGGTTGGCACTGACATTTCTGAGCACTACCATGAGGAGATCTGGGATTTGGGTGTCGTGCAGGCTTGGTGACATCACTTCATAGCCCAGCAAGAAGCTGTGAGGCATCACAGATCATTACTGCTGAACCCTGTGCCTCCAAAGCTTGGCTTCAGGAGGGGGTCCAGCTTCAGGAGGGGTTGAACACCCTGTGCCATGGTAAGATACCATCATATAGAATCATTCAGGTTGGAAAAGACCTCTAGGATCATCAAGTCCAACATCTCCCTGACCCCTAGAAATGTATAGGTAGAGGTGAGAGAGTTTTGGCTCCACAAACCCTGAAGCAGCTTGTGCTGCTCTCGTTGATGATGCTGAAATATTGTGAAAATACAGCCCAGAAGTATCTTAGAGAAGGATTTTTCTGCACTCTCTGCAGCTGTGCCTGAAGAATTCACTGAGGACGTGGGGTTGTCACTGGCCACTTTTTGTTCCTCCCAGATCCCAGGATGTCAGGTTTCTTTAGGAAGAAGAGGCTTAATACAGTCTGAAGGTACCTCAGTGCCTGAAGATGTCAGCACAATTTGGGGGATCTTCTCTAATAGCTCTTGGCATGTTCTGCTCCCTAGACCAACGAGAGAAAAATCCTTTGTATGATTTTAACCCAGACACATTCCCCTCCTCTTAAGGCGGGCAGGAACCTCAGCAAACAAAATGTCCTCAACACCATCTAAAATAATAATTCACTTATTTATAAGCAGATTTCTGCAGTAGTCTTGAGTTACCAAGTGTCTTCAGTGAGGGGAAAATAGTCTCCAATCCTGATGCTTCTAGAATTGAAATGTCTGCTGGGTCCCCTTGTTGTGGGTTTTTCCCAATCCCTGGAACCATTGCAGGGGAGGTTGGGCTCTGAGCAACCTGAGATAGTTGAACATGTCCCTGCTCAGTGCAGGGGGGTTGGACCAGATGACCACTAAAGGTCCCTTCCAACCCAAACCATTCCATGATTCTATGATTTTTGAGTGAGAAGAGAGGGCTGGTAGGAGACTCTTGTCCTGCATCAGAGGCTTTGTGGTCCAAGCCCCACCAGAGGCTCCCTCCAGCACTTGGGTGCAGGGTGTGCTTGGTTTCTCTCACTTCAGAACTTACCTTCCTTGCTCTTTGTAGGCCACGGACAAAGAGCAGGAGCTTGCTGCTGCCAGTGCCAAACAGCTGGACTACCAGCAGCTGGAGGACGACAAGCTCTCCCAGAGATCCTCTTCCAGCAAACTCTCCAAGTCTCCTCTCAAGATCGTCAAGAAGCCGAAAAATATGCAGTGCAAGGTGACCCTCCTGGACGGGTCAGAGTATGCCTGTGAGGTAGAGGTAAGCTGCTTTTTCCCCTCTTTTCTCCATCCTGTTGGAGGAGGACAGTTGAAATTAGTCCTCGTTTGAGCAGTGAATGGCCTGATATTTTGCCCACGCCAATGTGGAGATGGTTCTGTTGTTCCATCTGGAGATTGGAGATGTTGCACAGCTTGGAGCTGGGTGAGGGATCACGAGCAGCTCCTGGAACAGCCCGAGACTTTGGATTGATTTTATGTCATGATAAAGAAAGTGAATTATGGGCAGCAAAGCCCATGAAAAAGGAGGATTTGATGCCTTGGAGCTTCTTTTTATCTTGGTACTGTGATGAGTGGAGACTCATGTTGAGTCATTGTCCAAGTAGTCATTCTGCGGGGGCCTGAGAGCCACCCAGGGGAGGTGTCAGGAGCAAAGAGCAGGGAGAGTGGTGGAGTTAATGGGCTTCTCCTCCATGTGTGTGTCATAACAGTGTCTGAACGTCACTGGCAGAAAGTTACTGGTGGTTTTCTGCTCCAGGCAGACCCATGCTTAGAGGCTGCCTTGCCTTCAACCCCAGGAGGCCATGGAGAAGCAGAACATGGGCAAATTCAGCATCTCCGAGCGGGCATGACCAAATCCAGCATCTCAGGATGGACCCATTTCTCCACTCAACCTTTCCTCCATGTCACCAAGGTGGTCTTTGGGCAGTGTCCCAGCCTGTCCCGAGGCTGCTGTAGGTCAGGAGGCCAGAAGCAGCATCTGGGAGGGGAAGGAGATGTGTTGGAGGGCTGAGCAAAGCCAACCCCTCCTCCAGGCAAGCACAGGGTGTGCTGGGGATGAGAAGCCAACCCAGGAGCTGTGATTTTATTGCTCCTACAGCAGCTTAGACAGTTAAATTGTCATTTCTTGACCCGCTTTGCGTGCGAGCCGTTGAGCTGGAGAGTGACTGACACTGGCCGTGATGGGGAGGGTCAAACCCTTTTCAGCTCTGGCCACTTGGTTCAGAGATGTGAGTCACTTGTTTGGGTTCAGTCGAGCAGATTTGGCCAAATCAGATTTGTGTGGCAATCTTGTCTAGCAAGCTGGGCTCTGGGAGGATATAAGATGGAGCAGAAGCAGAGATTTATTATGTTTGACTTCACTTTATTCATACTGTGAATAATGATTTTTTTTTTTTTTAGGAAGTTTCACTTTTCCTCCAAACTTGGGCTTTGAAGTGTCAAAATCTTGAGTGTATAAAAACCATCATGTTTTATTGCTTGTCAGATTCTGCCCTGCAAGTTCTGAATGGCTCTTGAGTAATGTCCAGTATAAATTTTGTGTGCTGTTTTTTCCTGTAATATTTGGAAGTTGTATTGGCTGTCATCAACAGTCACTTTACCTGCTCCTAAGGTGTCCTGGCTTCCTAGGCAGAATGGGATATTGAGGAGAAAAGAGCCTCTAAAAGGATGGATCCTCCAATGAGAAAGGTGTGATGAGGAGCAGACCGTTGGGTGCACTGCCAGAGAAGTTGGTCAGGAGGCACAAATATTTCAGGGAGCACTTTAGGAGGCACAGATACTTCAGAGAACATCCTCCCGAGGTGTCTGTCTCGGGAGACATCTCAGGAAACCACGTAGGAGGCTGAAGGTGAAGTTCTCCTGCAGTAATTTTGGGCAGCAGCACAGTTCTGTGGCTGTTTGGCAGGAACTCAGCATTTCAGCATGAGAAATAACCTGTCATGCTGCAGAGAGATGCTGCCATGGTTTAATGATCACCTACAAGTGAACTTACCAGGGAGAAAATACAATAAAAGGGATGCTGAAAGACCCAGCAAGTTATGGAGGTCAGTGAAGTCCCTGAGATGGATTCCTTACAAGAAAGGGGAGTGGGGCAGACAGCACGTGGCAAGAAAATATTTAATATTTCTATTTCTTGATGCAGTGAAGTGGGTTAAGCACTTTTGGTGTAGATGGTGGCCCAGGGTAGGGATGTGACAGTTGGAGGAGAGTCAGAAATGTCACCCTGTGTTGTCAGCTCCCGTCTGAGTGTCATGGGTAGGGACCCACTGAAGGCTGCAGGGAAGTGTGGTCTAGAAGGACCAGAACCTTAATTCTGAGCTAGAGTCACAGCTCTGTCAGTGAAACTTGATGGGGATGTGGGCCAGGTATTTATTCCTCTGGAATTGCATCCCTAGGCTGGGAGCTGGGGGTCATCATAGGATGGGTTGGGTTGGAAGGGACCTCCAAAGGCCATCTAGTCCAGCCCCCCTGCAATAAGCAGGGACATCTCTACCTAGACTCCATCAGTGACTCCACAGAGTGCCTCACAAATGCCAGAAGCTTTTAGATATGTTAAATATTAATACCAGCTAAAGGAGCTTATTGCTCTCAAGTAGAGCCCAACCTGCAGCTGATCAATTATGCGCCCGTCCCGGTAATGACCTGACAGCCTCAGCTGCTCGTGCCCATGGATGGAGATGCTTCTGAGGCAGGTTTGGCTTCATCCATTATCCCCTTGGTGTCCTTTGTCTCTTTCTCACTCCATATTTAATGCCCAGCATCTCCAGTGCCTTCTGCTGTGCCTTCCAGCCTCGAGGGCTTGGCGTTGGTGGCGCCAGGAGGTTTTCATATTGCATGAGGTGGATCTGCAGGGGGAGATGTAGTGGAGCTCAGTCCAGAGCTGAGCTTAATGGTGCTTCAGCTAATGGAGCCTCCTTCCCATGAGAGGATCTTCAGCAGGTAGAAGGTTTCTCCTGAGGCCCTGCATCCTGACCCAGAAAGGCTTCCATGCAGTAAGACCTCACCAGCCCCAACCAGGTTAAGTAGGTGACACAACAATGAAGAAGGAATTTTCTGTGCTCTGGTATAATTTTGCTCTTTCCAGGATTTATTCCCCTCCTCTCTGCCCCATCTCAGTTCCCTGTGATCTCGACTCCTGCATTTGAATTAAAGGATGCAGCAGAACCTGCTGTCACCCTCTCTTTACACGTAGCCTAATTCAGAGCATCTTCCCCAGACAGGTTGGAATTTGCCTTCTGAATATTAATCACAAGGTGAGATCAGAAAGCTGCAGCATCATCCATCTAAATGAATGGTGACACAATTAGATTTCACTTTCCAAGTGGTGGTTTCTACTCTTCCTTCATCCCCCCACCTCTCAGACTTTGTTATCTGCCAGTGTTTCCATGGCAGCCTGGCCATGGCATCTCCACAGCCCTGCATCCAACAGAGCACATGGAAAGCCAACAGCTCCCACGTCTTGATGGTGTCCCCTCTTCTTGGTGGGGGGTTCAGTTGAGGTAGGAGGGGACTGGTCAAGATACAAAGATTCTATGAACAGGTCCCTTTCTTCCCTGCAAAGTACATGTTGAAACTCCCTCTTGGAGAATGGGCATGGAGTGGGATGTTTCACATCAATTTTTCTTCTTGCTCTCAAGAAGTGAGGTTGTATGGACACCTCCTTAAAAAATAAGATGGTCATAGGGCAGGCTTGAAGAACAGAAAACAAGCAGACTGCTTTCTGCTCTGCCACCACAGCCAGAGCTGAGCAGTGCTGCTGACTTCATGTCCCTCTTCTCCTGGCTTGCACGAGGAAGAACCCTCCTGGGTTTCCCCTCAAAACCCTGGTGTCCTCTCCCCAGGAGCCAGCTCAGTGTGGACCTACGTGGGGATCTCAAGAACGTGGCATTTCTCATCCCTGTTGAGGTGTGCTCTGAGGTCAGGAGGATCCCTCTGTGTTCTGCAGGATTCAGTTTCAGTGACCCCCTCCACGTTTTAATTGTTTGATGAATTCTCCCCAACCTCCCATGAACCATTTTACATGTGAAACCCATTATTGAGTGCAAGAGGGGTTTTTTTTTAATAATTCTTTTCCTTTTGACCTGCTCGTTGGTTACATCTCAGTTAATTTAATCTGAAGAGCCCTGTTGGAGCTTCTCCTTCCTTCCCTGGCCGTGTTTCGGTGGAGATGTGTCGCTGTCATTACCCAGAGTGGTTCTTTCTGTCTCCAGACCTGCTAATTAGGGCTGACTTAGATTAGCCAGGGGATTCTCTCAAGATCAATGGTACCTGACACGTGTCAGGGGGAGTCTGAATATGTTCCAGCTGAAGGGAGTTAGTCTCCAGCTCCTCTGGCTCACAAATTCTGCAGGCAGCATTGTATGAGTTCAAGAACTTGTCAACTGGAAGAGCTCAACGCTCTGGAGATCAATTCCAGTGGTGTCCACCTCCTAATCATCAACTGGCTGAGCAGAAAGAGCCTTTTGTGCTTCAGTTTGGTAATTGGAACAAGAATGAAAATGCCTGGGCTTCATTTAGTGCTGGTGATGATGATGATAATTAGCATGATGATGATGATGATGATGATTATCATTATTATTTCGTTGAAGCTAAAGGATCTGAGTCAAAAAAAGTCACTTCAGGTTGAGCCAAGCCTTTGGAAGTGGTGGATGGAGGATGCTGGAGATGCCAGGAGAGGCTCAGCCCCCCCCTCTACTCCCTCACAGCTGGGAACATCTGGGCTGGGTGGAATTCAGAGGAAAGGGCTCTTCTGACCTTCATAGGAGGACACATCTAAGTGATGGATGCAGCAGGCAAAAATCTTCCTTGTGATGCTTTGGAGGCACCAGCCACTTTTCATAATGGTGAAAACTATTGAGAGGGGTCAACCTACATTGGCAGCTAGTGTCAGCTGCCCTCAGACTGCTTTTTCTAGGGTAGAAATGATGAGCTGAGAACTTCCCAGTGAGACATTGCCTCCGGTTCCCTCCCCTTGGTGCACCAGTTGGGCACGAGCCAGGCCACGGGAGCTGGTTCTCCATCTGGAGAAGGTTTTAATAGGTTTTGGGGCATGTAGACTCAGACCTGGCACTGCTCTGGTTACCCTGTTTGCTGGAGCCTCTCAGATGATCTTATACCCACCTTTTACCCATCCAACCCTTTAGCTCTTGATCAGCATTGATCAGATCCCCTCTGAGGCTTCTCTTCAGCCCCAGAGCTCTCAGCCTGTCCTGGGCACAGAGATGCTCCAGTCCCACCAGCATCTTCATAGTCTCCACTGGACTCTCTCCAGTAGTTCCTGGAAAATATTCATTTTATTATCACCCCTAAAGATATAAAGTCCTGCCCACTCCTGTGATGGTTTTTTTCCCCAGCTGAGCCCCATGTGGTGTTCCCTGGGCTGCTTTGGGGTTTTCTTACCCCCTTCATGACCAACCCATCAGAGGCTGGGTGGTGAGGACCTACCTGCTGGCCAGCAGAGCTCTGGGAGGCAGCGAGCTCTGTCCCTCAGGGTTTATCTTGCTCTGCCAGCAGCTCTTTTGATGTGAAGTGGGTAACACTTGAGCAGGGGCCGTGTTATGTCTCCTGACAGCCCCAGCTTTGATGGCATCAGAGCCTTTCAGGTGCCTCACATCTAAAAGCCTGGGCACCGTGCAGCCTCTCCTGCCTCGAGAGCATCTTTCTGAGCCGTTTATTGATGGTTTTCTCTCCAGCCTGGCAATGTAGGTCAGGGAGGGCTCTGTGGCTTTTCAATTCATATGGCAAGATTAGGAGGTAAATCGGACTATGTTGACAGGAGAGGGGTTTTTTTCAGCTGAAAATAAACCCAAGTGCCTACGGTGCCAGTAAATGTTTATGTTCTGGGTAAGGGGTTGGTGCCCCTCGTGGTGTCTGTGTCTGAGTGAGCAGCTCATGGGAGAGGGGAGGGTTTGCTGAGCTCATCCCAGTGCAGGAAAATATTTATATTTGCCCCCAGGGAGGTTTAGGTTGGATATTAGGAACAATTTCTACCCCACAAGGGTTATGAAGGGCTGTGCCAGGGCAGTGGTGGAGTCCCCATCCCTGGAGGGGTTTCCAAGCCCCGGAGATGTGGTGCTGAGGGACAGGGGTTAGTGGTGCCCTGGCAGGGATGTGTTAGCAGTTTAGCTTTGATGATCTTAAAGGTCTTTTCCAATCTACACAATTCCATGATTCTGTGATTTAGGACCCCCACCAGAAAGCTTCAGCTGCTGTGCTGAATCCCAAGAGACTCCCTCGAGTTCCTGCAGCACCTTGCAGAAGGTGTTGGGGGCATCAGGAGGCATTAAGCCAATGGATCAGCTGCACCTCTGGTGAAAGTCCAAGCCCAGGCAATCTGTGTTCTCAGGGAAGCTGAGCAAGGACGGGACTTTATCTGTTGGAAGCCTCCACAACTGTGGGATACGGGTTATTATTTGATGTCAGGATTTAGTAAGTCATAGAATTGCTTTGGTTGGAAAAGACCTTTAAGATCATCGAGTCAACCACGAGTTCTGCTGATGCTCTTGGGTTGCCCAAGCCCTTGACAACCCTCACGTTTGGCAGGTCTCTCTGTAGCTGTTGTGCACACATAGAACGACCCATTCCAGAGTATTTATCATTTCTCAGGTGTCCCCTTTGCAGCTCTGCCATGAGCAAAGTTCCACCTTGTCTCCTGAGTGTGCAAACCCTCCAAGCTCACGTGGTGCTGGCCCTGGGGTGATCTCTGCTGCTGCTCTCTGAAGGCCAAGCCCCTCACTTGGTTGGTTGCCAGGATCTGGACTAGGTCACCAATCTTCTTACTGGGATTTAGCAGTGCCCTCAGGGTTGGGTGGGGTTTTTTTTTTAGATTAGTGCTGGCTTTTTAGGATTGTGAGCTCACAGGGCATTAGGGAAGGTTGCCCCTGATGAAAACTATGTCATGTTATACAATGTCATTGACACTTGTGATGGTAGCATGGACAGTGCTTTTGGTGGCCATCTGAATGCATCTATTTAATACTTAGGAGTCAGAAAAGGTTGTGTTCAGGAATGGTTGTAAATTTCAATAGTATAATAAATACCAACAAGCTGGTAAATTAAATCACTGCCAGGATGAGGGGGGAGGAGAAAATGATCAGTCGTCTCTGTGGTCTCCTAATCTGCTGTGGGTTTTCTTCTGCGGGGTTCATTTCTGGGAGAGAGTTCCAAATTAAAAAGCAGAGCTAGGCAAAATACTTGTGCAGTTTTGATTTCAAACTGACAGAAAAAATGAGCTGCTCTGTCCCTCATACTGAGAGGCACACGCAGGTTCACACGTAAATAAGTTAATAAAGAAATAGAACATCTGGAGAGCTTGTATTGGCACGTAGCTTCCAGGAAAAACATCTCCTCATGTGACATATATTCTCATTAAAAATAAGTCTGCAACACAGCATTTATCCAACTAAATCTGGCTGAAATTGCCTTAGTTCCTAGTCCTCCCTGTGTTTGGCTGAATTGTTTGCTCCACAGATTGTATTTGGGGTTGTGAGCTGGGACGTTTCCAAGTTGAGAGGCTGAGAGACCCTGGAGGAGGCTCAGAGGGGATCTGATCAATGCTGATCAATAGCTGCAGGGGCCAGATGATCTCCAGAGGCCCCTTCCCACCCCCACCATCCTGGGCTCCTGTGAAATGCAGTTTCCCATTGAAAGGTGTAGAAGATTTAGTGGTGATTCCTGTTGGGAACCACAAAATGAATGTTTGGCTTTGAACCTTTTCTCTTCATTGCCTGTGTGGGGTTTGTGCCACCTGAAGGGCTGGCAGGAAGGTCATGTGCAGTATCTCCTGCACATAAGAGTGTGATGTCCGTCCAAGGGATATGTGTCTCATCATCACTCATTTATAACACTCTGCATCTGCCAAACCCAAGGCTTTTCCCTAAGGAACATGAAATAGTTGGAGTAACAAGCCCAGATGAGTTCATTCCTTAGCTCTTTAAACTCTCCTCTGTTTGAAGAGGACCGTGGGATATTTGCCCTTTGCTTTGTCACTCCCTCTATCTTTGATGTCCAGTGTGATGATAACTTCAGGACAGTCTTTATTCCATGGCAGAAGCAGCTTTCTTTGAAATGTTTTATATAAAGCCCAGAAAATCCCTCTCACCACAGTGATGATCTAAACGTTGGTGTTTCTGGAGCTGCCAGTGCTGCAGAGGATGGAGGGGCCTGAATTCCAGTCTGGATTTTCAAAGATCTCATCCTGCAAGTTATAAATGTCCTCTCTAAGATGCACTTCAGTAAACCAGGGGAAAATCTGCTGATATTCCCCCAGTCACCCCTCCAGGGAAGATTCTCCATCCTGTTCTCCCTGGATACCCCCTGCCTAGGATCCTGCTGAGGGCTTCAGCTGAGAAGCAGCAGATTTGAAGGAATTCAGGGCTGCTGTCCTCTCCTGTCACCTTTCTTCTTCAGCTTCTTTTCCCTGTGGAGAGAAGCCCTGGAGAAGTGTAAACAGCACAGGAGCAACTCCTTTGAAAATGCAAATTACAAGTGAAATGAAGCTCAGCTGCTTTAGAATGACTCCTTCCATTGATCTTCCTGGGGAAGAATAAACCTTCTGCTGTTTTCTCTTTTCATCTTCTGATCACGATTTGTTCAAAAAGCACTTTTTCTGTATTTGGAAGTTTTCTGAACTTCTGCAATTTCTCAGTTGAGTCGTTGCAGTTTCTCGTCATGACAGGACAAGGGGTGATGGTTTTAAGCTAGAAAAGGGTAGATTTGAGTTGGACAGTAGGAAAAAGTTCTTTAATCTGAGGGTGGTTGTTCACTGGAACAGGTTGCCCAGAGAGGTGATGGAGGCCCCATCCCTGGAGACATTCAAGGTGAGGCTTGATGGGGCTCTGAGCAACCTGCCCTAGGTAGAGATGTCCCTGCTTCTTGTAGGGGGGGTGGACTAGATGACCTCTGGAGGTCCCTTCCAACCCAGACACATTCTTTGATTCTATGCACATGGCAAATGAAAAAATCACCTAACTCTTCAAAACTAGGAAGACCAGGGGGAAAGGGAGAGGTTGGTCCAGCCATGCACCAGAAGCCCTGGTGGCACACAAAGCTGGAGCCAGAGAACCTCAACAGCAGTGAAAGTCTAGTGCAGGGTGCCCAGAATCATGTCCAGGCACCTTTGGAATCTCTCCAGAGGAGACTCCACAACCTCCCTGGGCAGCCTGGGCCAGGTCAAGAAGTTTCTCCTGATGTTCCTCTCTTGGAGTATTCCCTTGCCTGTGAAATTCAGTGTGAATGTGACCTCCTGCAGTTGGTTTGAGGCTGGGGAGCCATCCCTGGAGCTGCAGCCAGCCCTTGCTCAGCGTTCTGCACCCCCAGGAGACTGCAGCAGGGGCTGCAGAAATAGAACCTCTCCAAATGCCTCTTTGGAGGCTGCAGCCGCTTCATTCCTGGGAAGCTGAGAGAGCTCTTTGTGCACTTCAGCTCCTCACCCTGGTTCCCTTATCAGTGAGAGGAAGGTGATCTGCTCGTGGGTAAAAATAGAGCATGAGAGGACACAACAGACACTCTGCACTTCAGTGAGGTACACGGTGATTAACCCCTTAGCATCTCCTATGCCCAGTATGGTGGACGTGCTGGTTGGAAGGGACTGGGGTGGCCCATCTGGAGCAGGGTGATGGATCAGACCAGCCTGGCCATTGCCTTGATACCCTCTGAGGTCAGAAGCTCCTGGGTCTTGCTGAGATGCTGGTCCCAGGGTGGACCAGGTGAGGTTGGCCGGGGCTCTGAGCAACCTGCTCTAGTTGAACATGTCCCTGCTCCCTGCAGGGGTTGGACTGGAGGTCCTTGAAAGGTCCCTTCCCACCCAAACCAGTCTGTGATTCCATGTTTCTATGGTTTTACAGGGTGTTAGGTGGCAACCTTCATTGGATTTTGGGTTTTCTTTCCTCTTGGCTTGCTCTTCTAGCGTAGCTTGAGGCTGGTGCTGGGCTCCAGAGGTTTGTTGGCAGAGCTGTGTCAGCTCAGGCTGTGAAATCCCCCTCTCCTGTGTTGTGTTTGAAGAAATCAGAGTATTTCCAGTCCTCTCCCAGTCACACGTGTGCTACAGATCGAGAAGATGCGGTGCTGACAGCAGCTGAAATATTTATGTGTGTGTGTGCTTGAAACAAAAGTGGGGAGGGTTTTTCCTGCAGCTTAGGAAAGCAGAATAGTGAAACAGTGACCCAAATAATACTGAATTGTTTGTCAGGATCCTGGAGCAGGAGTGTGGTGAGGAGCAGCTGAGGGACCTGGGGGAACGGTTGGACTTGGTGATCTTAAAGGTCACTTCCAACCAAAACAATTCTGTGATAATTAATGCATATCAAAAATGGCACATGGAGCTTATGAAAAGGATGTTTCTCTCTGCGTTTGGTCTGTTGGAGATTTTTCCTGAATGTCACATAGAACACCAGGAACCAGGATGACCTGAATTTTCCCTGTCCAGTACAATATCTGAAGCTTCTGCTGAGGGCTCTGGCTGTTGACAGGAGTGATCTTGTCATCTAATATTTTAGCAGTACAGAAGGTTAGTGGGACAGTGGAAAGCTGCTTTTGCTGCCCAGCTCTGTTCCTCTGGGCCCTTTCAGTGATTTCTTTGGGTGGTTTTAGCACATTTCCCCATTTATTAGATAAAAAAGGGTCTTGGAATCAGTCCACGTTGGTACCAAGGCAGGAAAGATCTCCCCGTTTGGTTTTTCCTCCTGGCCACAGCTCTAGCAGTCCGTGACCAGGAATAGGTTGTACTGCTGGTGGTTGCTACCAGTGCACACAAAGACCAATCCAGTTTGTGGAGATACAACCTGGGGATGCACTTGAAGGTGCATTTCTGAAAGACAGAAGAGATCTTCTCAGTGAAACTTGGAGCAGGGCATGTACTGACTTAATTTTAACTCCACAAGAAGTCCTGAACTCTTATGAAAAGCAGATTTGCCCCATCCAGCAGATTTTTCCTGAAGCTCCAGGTCCACAGGTTCGAAAGATGGATGAGCTGAGTTAAAAAATGATGTTATTGATTTGAAGACTAACCAGAAAAGGTGTGATTTTAATGTTTCTGTGACTTTATTTTGCAAACACGGTTATTTTTCCCTGCTCCTTTCCCACAGAAACGCTCCAGAGGCCAAGTGCTGTTCGACAAAGTGTGTGAGCATCTGAACCTCCTGGAGAAAGACTACTTTGGGCTGACGTACAGGGACACAGAAAACCAAAAGGTAACCCTCAAAACCACGGCTGGCCTTTGGCACATGGGCATCAGAGCTCCCTGAGACACCCCAGGACCTCTGCAAACCCTCCAGGAGTTGGGTTTATCTTCCTTCCCAAGTTCTGTAGATGTGGCTTGAGCTACGTAGAGTTTTTTGTGACTCTGCTTCTTGAGAGCACCATAAAAATGTGATTTTGGCACTTGAAGATAAATATTTTGGAAGAAAGCAGCAGCAGAACCTCCGAGCCGTGTGTGCAGGAGCTCCCCGGGTGAAGGTCTTCCCTGATGGAGCTGGAACTCCTTTAGCTTGTGGGAACACCAGTTGTATTTTCTCCTGTATCTTCCCTTTGTTTCAGTTCTGTAGGACCCAAAAGCAATCAGTGTTTTTGCCCCTCTTTCCACCTTTCTTTACAGCCTTGGAAACAGGAGGGTTTTGTTTCTGAGGCAGCAAATGGCTTAAGCAGACCCTGGATGGGAGATAACACTTCAGTCTGTGCTTAGTTCTGAGTCGTGGGGGAAGTTGGGCAGATGTTTAAGTGCGTTCCCAGATTGTTGTGCCTCCCTGTGCTGGAGAGAGGAGAATGTTTTCAGTGCTAACAGATGGCCCAGGAGCACTAACCATCCATTGATCACCAGTTCCTTTGCACAGCTAGAAGAAGAGCCTCCTGCCACATCCCCTGATCAATAACATCACTATTTCTAATGTCAGAGCACTTAACAGTTCCCCTCCGTCCTCTGCCAGAGGAGTCCCAGCCAGACAAGATCTGTGCCCACATCCCATGTGGCCTTTGAAAAGACAAATCCTGCCCCAGCTGCAGTTTCTTGGTTCCTGGGGAGCTGTTGGCTCAGCAATAGCTGCAGCTCCTCAGGCTCCTGTTTCCCAGCCCAGGCTGGGTTTGGACAGCTGCAGAGGGGTTGTTTTTGTTGGGGTGGGGGGTTGTTGTGTTCTGCTGGTTTGAGAGTTCTTCCCTATGTTTTTTTCCCCCTGGTACCTTTGTTTATCTTTCTTTGGGGAAGGTGGAACTTTCGGGGGGGAGGTTTTTGTTCTGGGCTGTGTGATGCTTGGTAAATATTGATTCTGTTGGAGGACAGAGCAGTGGCAGCCCCGGAGCTCTTCCAGAGGAATTCCATCCTCTCCTTGATGCCCACACACCCTTGGGATGGCTCCTCAGCTGGGGTTTTGGCTGGTGTGGTCACTGGGCTCTGCAGAGCATGGATGGGGCAGCTCCATCCTCCCTGTGTCCATGTTGGGTTGCTCATGGGACAATGTCCTACACTCATTGAGGGGCGATGGGTTCAAACTGGGAGAGGGCAGGTTTAGATTGGAAATTAGAAGGAAATTCTTCACTCTGAGACCCTGGCACAGGCTGCCCAGGGGGGCTGTGGATGCTCCATCCCTGGAGGTGTTCAAGGTTGGATGGGACTTGGAGCAACCTGCTCTAGTGGGAGGTGTCCCTGCCATGGCAGGGGTTGGAACTTGATGATCTTTCAGGTCCCTTCCAACCCAACCCATTGTAGGATTCTGTGCTTATCCTCTAGCAAGGCTTTTCAGGACTATAGCAAAAAGCCCTCCAACCAAACAATAAAAAAAAAACCCTGTGTAGAAATTTAATTTTCCCAAAAGATGCTCTGGAGAAAAATTGCTGTGGATTTATTTTCATAATTTCTGTTTTTCTGGTTTTAACTTCAAACCATTCAGCCCCTCAATAATAATATAATAAAGCAGCATAATATAATATAATACAATAATAAAAATCCTTCTACCCAAGGCCACATCTTGGAAGTTAGTGTTATCCCTGCCTGCTGCTGCTCCCAGGAGAAAGGGGCATCAGATCTTTGCTTTGCCTCATAGCACTGCTCTCAAAATCATCTTTATTGTGCTTTCTAATTCAAATTAAAAAATATTGAAACCTTTTCTTTGCAGAATTGGTTGGACCCTGCCAAGGAAATCAAGAAGCAGATCCGAAGTAAGTTTGTTATCATTTATGTGTTTATTTCAAGGTGGGGGGGGAAGGCTGGAAAATTGTCATTCTGGTGTCTCAGACCTCAAAAACCCGCACAAAAAAGCCTCTTCTCCTAAAGTGCCATCAAGATCAGTGACATCACCAGAGCCTGGTGGCACCAAGCATTAAAATTGTAGGTGTTTTACCCCAGAATGAGCTCAGGCAGTGGCTGAGCCTCGTACCACACGAGCCTCCCTTGCTGAAAACAACTTGACATTTGCAGAGATGCAAAAAAAACCCCAAAATTTGACATTAAGCAACATAACCTGAGGGACTGGGCCACGTGTATCAATCATTGCTGTGCATTACTGATATTTATATCATCTCCTCGTGCCCTGCACTCAAATGCCCCCTCGATGCAAAGATGAAATTCTATCTAAATTATATTTCCTCCCTGCATTTCAAAAGCTTGAACTTTGCTCCCCAAATGCCCGGTCAGGCAATTTTCTGCTTGCCATGAATATTTGAGGAGGCTCCGTTGGTATATTTAGCCCCCTGCTCCATCAGAAAGGCAGAAGGTTCTGGAAGGAGAATCTTCTCCAAGCTGGCAAGTCCAACGTTTCTCCTGCCTTTTTTTTTTCTGCCCCTCTTTTTTAAAAATGGGTGAAATGTTTGTGTCTTTGGGCAGGTTTTGTTTATTCTGTGTGTGCCAGAGGAATAGATTTAAGGGTCATGGTTCCTTCCATCTGCCATGGCAGCAGGTATCACCCCCAGGCTCCATTCCCAGCTTCTCCATGGGACTGTGCCCCATCCTCACCACCAGCCAGACCTTCCTTCCACCAGCTTTTATGGCCCAAGAAAGTGGAAAAGTTCCTAAAATCAAGGACCTATTAGAGAGGGGCCAGAGGAGGCCCCAGTAATGATGGGAGGGCTGGAACCCCTCTACTGGGAGGTCAGGCTGGGAGAGCTGGGCTTGGTCAGCCTGGAGAAGAGAAGGCTCCAGCGAGACCTTCTTGGGACCTTGCAGGACTTGAAGGGGGTTTGTCAGAAAGACAACCTGCTCTAGTTGCAGATGTCCCTGCTCCCTGCAGGGGGGTTGGACCAGATGATCTTGAAAGGTCCCTCCCACCCAACCCACTCCATGATTCAACACCTACACTCCAAACAAAAGAGCTTCACAAGCCCTGGTGACACAGATCCATCCGTGGGTCACCTCACTGGAGTAATTAAATAAGAATTCCTCGTTGTTCCATGGTTTTTCAGTCAGGCTCCCTGTGCTTGCCCTTGCAGCTTTGATTTATTCCTGCTGGAGGCCAGGGGGATGTGCTGAGTCAGCATCAGAGAGGATGCTGAGAGCAGGTTTGGGCAGCCAGAGCTCAGCACATCGTGCCCAGCCCCTCTGGGGTTTGGGCTATTGGGTTTTCAGGCTGGGTTTTCACATGGGTGATTCCAGTAAATGTTGTTTTCACACTGAGGGGGGTTTTTTTGGTGCCTGTAATAAGTTAATGCTCCCTTAGGGTTGTGGCTTCCGTGGAAATCTTCCTAAATGAGAAAAGAGCTGTAAAATCTGCCCTAATACTGCGAGGGGAAAGGGATATGGCTGGGAAAAAGATACTAAATCCTGTCCTTACAAAGTGCTTGGCTGGGGGATTTCTAATTCTGCTGGTAACCAAAGAGCAGGAGCATCTCCTCTCGCCCTGACAGTGTCCTCTCAATCCCTGTTCTTTTCCAGGTGGTGCTTGGCAGTTTGCATTCAATGTGAAATTCTACCCCCCGGACCCTGCCCAGCTATCTGAAGATATCACCAGGTGTCTAACACATTAAAATACCTTTCAGAAGGGGCTGAAAAGCTGGTTTTGGTAGTGCTTATGCTCTGATTATCCAAGGAAAGGGATATTTTGTGTTCCCCTTGGCTTCCTTCCCCTTATGAGCTTATGGAAAATATGCAAAGCTTTGGCAGAGGAGACACCACGAGCAGTGTCTGTCCTTGGGGCTGAGAAGACTTTGGTAGAATTTAACCCTAAAATGCAGCTTTTCCAATATACATATTCCTGAGAGTTGATTTTTACTTGAATTTTCACCAAGATGCCCCATACCCATTTTTGCCAGAGGTCTTCCAAATGAAAGGATTGCTTCTTTCTTCTGGTCACCCCCAAATATCCCCTGGGAACTTGGTGCCTTCACCACCAAACCAACACTCTTCATATTTCTCTTCTTCTCTCTCTCTTCTTCTCTCTTCTTCTCTCTCTCTTCTTCTCTCTCTCTTCTTCTCTCTCTCTTCTTCTCTCTTCTTCTCTCTCTCTTCTTCTCTCTCTCTTCTTCTCTCTTCTTCTCTCTCCTTCTCTCTCCTTCTTCTCTCTTCTTCTCTCTTCTTCTTCTCTCTTCTTCTTCTCTCTCCTTCTTCTCTCTTCTTCTTCTCTCTTCTTCTCTCTTCTTCTCTCTTCTTCTTCTCTCTTCTTCTTCTCTCTTCTTCTTCTCTCTTCTTCTTCTCTCTTCTTCTTCTCTCTTCTTCTTCTCTCTTCTTCTTCTCTCTTCTTCTTCTCTCTTCTTCTTCTCTCTTCTTCTTCTCTCTTCTTCTTCTCTCTTCTTCTTCTCTCTTCTTCTTCTCTCTTCTTCTTCTCTCTTCTTCTTCTCTCTTCTTCTTCTCTCTTCTTCTTCTCTCTTCTTCTTCTCTCTTCTTCTTCTCTCTTCTTCTTCTCTCTTCTTCTTCTCTCTTCTTCTTCTCTCTTCTTCTTCTCTCTTCTTCTTCTCTCTTCTTCTTCTCTCTTCTTCTTCTCTCTTCTTCTTCTCTCTTCTTCTTCTCTCTTCTTCTTCTCTCTTCTTCTTCTCTCTTCTTCTTCTCTCTTCTTCTTCTCTCTTCTTCTTCTCTCTTCTTCTTCTCTCTTCTTCTTCTCTCTTCTTCTTCTCTCTTCTTCTTCTCTCTTCTTCTTCTCTCTTCTTCTTCTCTCTTCTTCTTCTCTCTTCTTCTCTCTTCTTCTCTCTTCTTCTTCTCTCTTCTTCTTCTCTCTTCTTCTTCTCTCTTCTTCTTCTCTCTTCTTCTTCTCTCTTCTTCTTCTCTCTTCTTCTCTCTTCTTCTTCTCTCTTCTTCTTCTCTCTCCTTCTCTCTCCTTCTCTCTCCTTCTCTCTCCTTCTCTCTCCTTCTCTCTTCTCTTCTCCTTACACTGCTCATCACCACGGGTTTAACAGCATTTAGTGTTTAAAGGTATTTTTGAGAAAGCTTTGGACAGCTTGGAGTTCAGCTACCCTTGAATGAACAGTACTTGAGGGGGTTAATTCTTTTATTTCTCCTTAAAGAATTATCAGGTAGCTGATAGGGATTTCTGATAGAAACCCGCTGTGTTTAATGGGTAATTCTCCATCTAGGACACTAAATAACCTGATTTATTAAGAGATCTCTGTGCTGCTTTATAAATTAGATGTTGCCACCCATTAGTGAAGGTTCTTGAGGATGATCATCCTCATTAACACCTGAAAAATGTTGGGCTTGGGAGTCAGAGTAGAGGGACCAAGGATGCTTGGGCACTGCTCCTTTAGGGGCAGCGATGGAGGAGGAACTTTCTTGGTGCTCCACTGCAGGTACTACCTCTGCTTGCAGCTGAGGGATGACATCGTGTCGGGCCGGCTGCCCTGCTCCTTTGTCACGCTGGCCCTGCTGGGCTCCTACACGGTGCAGTCGGAGCTGGGCGACTACGACCCCGACGAGTACGGCAGCGACTACATCAGCGAGTTCCGCTTCGCCCCCAACCACACCAAGGAGCTGGAGGACAAGGTCATCGAGCTGCACAAGAGCCACAGGTGGGGTTGGAAGGGGCCTCTGGAGACCATCTGGTGCAACCCCCCAGAGCAGGGGGCCCAGCAGCGTGTCCAGGCCCCTTTGGGATCTCTGCAGAGAAGGAGACTCCACAACATCACACCAAACCCTCACACCAAACCAGGTTCTCCTCCTGCTCAGGTGGAAGGCTTTATCTTCTGCCTGGTGCCCCTTGGCCTGGCCCTGGGCACCACTGACAAGAGTCTGGCCCCAGCCTCTTGCCCCCACCCTTTAGCTCTTGATCAGCATTGATCAGATCCCCTCTGAGGCTTCTCTTCTCCAGCTCAGCAGCCCCAGGGCTCTCAGCCTTTCCTCATTACAAAGATGCTCCAGCCCCCTCAGCATCCTCACAGCCTCCACTGGACTGCCTCCAGTAGTTCCCACCATACTCCAGATGTCCTCACTGGGGTAAAGCAGAGGAGCAGGAGAACCTCCCTCAACCTGCTCTAACAGGGTCTGCACCAGACCTTTGGCTCTGGTCAGTACCAGCTGCCCAAGGGGTGCAACTGTAGCTCTGAGAAGCCCAAAATGTTTTGCAGCTGCTGGATTTTATTTCAGGGTCTGTTTCCTTAACATTGACACCAGAATTGGTTGGTTCTCCCCAGGGGAATGACACCTGCAGAGGCTGAGATGCATTTCCTGGAGAATGCCAAAAAGCTGTCCATGTATGGAGTAGATCTCCACCATGCCAAGGTATGTGCTCTGCTTCTTTCACTGCTGACCTTCCATGGTACT